>BQNB010090203.1:0-11234 GCA_026074375.1 Tanacetum coccineum | reverse complement strand
GATTTGTTTGATTTGTGTTTATGTTTTTGTTGTTGTTTGATTATTTAGTTTGGTTTACTCAAAGAATAACTAGTTCGGTACCAAAATACTTTGCTCGTTCGGTCCGCAAAGGTTTTTGCTAGTTCGGTTCCAAAATACTTTGCTCGTTCGGTCCTCAAAGATTTTGCTAGTTCGGTTCCAAAATACTTTGCTCGTTCGGTCCTCAAAGATTTTGCTAGTTCGGTCCTTGAAGTATAAACTGGTTCGGTCCAAACATGAAAATTCACTAGTTCGGTTCACCAAGGGATTTGCTTGTTCGGTTTTCGTGTTTGATCCTCTTGTTCGGTTGATGAAGGAAGCCACTGGTTCGATTGTCCTTGGTGTTTGCTCGTTCGGTTATTCAAAGTAAACACTCGTTCGGTTCCGAGTGGTTCTCACTCGATCGGTCCTTGAGATATCGAGCTCGTTCGGTCCACACTAGATTTAACTAGTTCGGTCTTCAAGGTATTTCACTAGTTCGGTTCAAACTCTTTCTCCTCGTTCGGTCCTTGAAGCTTCAACTAGTTCGGTGCTAAGAGTCTTGCTTGATCGGTTGTAGAAGACTTGAACACGTTCGGTTCACACTAGAGTATTGCTTGTTCGGCTCACAAAAAAAATGCTAGTTCGGCTCACCCCTTTTTTTTGCAATTGTGATAAATAAATCCACACACCCTCTTCTTGAAAAAAAAACGCCACGAATGACCTGTTAACCTTTAAGAAATCACTGCAAGGGTATATTAGTAGCACAATACAAACAAGTGTTTCACGATCCAATCCACAAAAAAACTCGATCAAGACTTGTTTTTCCCTTCTCTTTTTTTTTAATATTCGAACCTCAAACAAGAAGGAAAAAACGAGACTCTTTTTTTTAATTAAATCGAACAAAAAAAATCAAGACACCCTTTTGTTTTTGTTAATTCTTTTCGAACCAAAAAGGATGAACAAAATAAAATCACGAGATCATTGATTGCTAACAAGATGGTTTGATTGATATTAGATTAAACATAAACCATCTATGAATCAAGAATCAAAACAAACGATTAATCAAATAAAAAATCGAAACCCCCTCTTTTTTCAAAATTAGGAAAAAAAAATAAAACACAAACCAAATCAATTCATCAATCTTGTAGGCTCTTGATACCAATTGTAGGTTCTATGATCATTCATACAAACCTTAACAATGATGTGTAGAATCAAGATGCAGGAAAATAAAGACTTTATTGATGATTGAAAGAAAACCTTTTGGTGGCTAGAAACCCTAACAATAATATAATGACTAGCTAACCTAATAATGAGAAAAACATAGAGTATTTATACTCTAAAGAGGATCAGCCTTTGTGGGCTTTCTTTTGGGCTTTTGCAGGCTTTTTGCATAACAACCCATTTACATCATTAAACATTAATTAATTAATTAACTATTGAGCTATAAAATGCTTGTTTCTTCAAGACCGAGCTTCTCTTGTTAGACTATGAAATTATGTTTCTAACAGAACCAATCTATCACAACTTTTGTATTTTGAGGACTAAAATACTATCCGCACTACTTCACAAAAATTCACAACTTTACTTTGGTTCACAACTTCTCTTCACTTCACTACTTTACAACTTTTCTTCACTTCACTACTTTGCTTTACTTCACAACTTCACTATACTTCACTACTTTACTTCACTTCACAACATCACTACACTTCACTACTTCACTTCACTTCACTACTTCACTTCACTTCACAACTTCACTACACTTCACTACTTCACTTCACTTAGATACTACTATGATCACACCAATCTAACACTACTTACTAAGATCACCACGATCTAACTATACTTACAATGATCACCACAATCTAACTACTATACACACCTTTCATAATATACACAAGTGATTAACAAGATATAATACAAGTGTAACTATGTTACAAGAACACACTAGACTATCATACTTCTTTACTTGATCGTAGGAAGTATTCTTCTCTTGCACTTGAGGATCTATGCTTGGATCACTTAGAAACAAAGCTTATGATTTATTGATCAAGGGAATGAAAGGAAAGTATAAACTGATTTAGAACAGAAAGAATGAGTGTGCAAAAGGTAAGAAAATCAGTAGGGAACAGTCCAATATTTATAGGCAAGCTAGGGAGCGTTTTTGTCTAGCCGGCCCCCTAGCTCTATGGTCGACCCCGTTATCACTAAGGGGGTTGCCCTTATATTTAAGGGGGCGCCCAGGCTCATACGCTCCCTTTTTTGTCTTTTCTATGGGAGGTATTTTCTGGAACATTTCTAGCCGTTTATGGGTAGAAAATTTAAATTCAAATTATTTATTTTGAATAAAACATTTCTTTTAAATGTAGAAAATGTTTTGTAAAAGATATAAAAATGTTTGTAACATTTTATAAAAAATATGAGGTTGAATAAAATTTCCTTTGATCATAAAATTCATTAAGCATTTATTTATTCATACCTTTAAGTGATTAAATTTTTGAATTGAAAATTTACTACTAATTACCTGTTTACGTTTATTTTTACATTGAGCGTTTTTAGATTTTGTGATTATCAAAACGTAGTGAGATCGAAAAATATTAATTACGTTTTTAGGCATTATTTCTATCAACAATCTCCCCCTTTTTAATGATTACAAAATCTAAACTCATTAAATGCAAAATTATTTTTAAACAAGTATTTACTGAGTTTTATTTTCATTTCTCCCCCTTTTTGTAGAATCAAAAAGGCTTCATCGATGATTACGCATAGAATCGACGGAATAAATGCTCCCCCTTGATGTGTGCTCCCCCTCGTTTAAGGGCACCAAGGAATCGAGCTATGGTAACTTTAGTACAAAAACAAGTTAGAAGAACAACACCAATGTTTCGAACATATAGCAAAGGAAAAAGGAAAATTAACAAACATATTTGTGCAAACCAACCATTACAAATATACAAGATATAAAGACTCAACAGAGCAATTAAGCAAAAGATCATTCATTAAACATAGAAATTGTGTATAAAACAAAATCATTCAACATGCACTTATCAAACCAATATATTATGCTTGAAGCATAATAATACATTCTACATGAAATAAAAACTACAAAGGTCCTAAGTTGCCTAGATTGCCATATGAAACCATTGAACTTGCTTGCAAAGAGTGGATTGGACGTTATTTGAAGCGAGAAACGTAACATATAACATGCTTAGTTTGCGATTGTTGTGTGGAGAGTTTGGAGGAGGTGGTTTTGGAGGGTAGCTCAGCGGAGGACTTGAAGTGGTGGTTGTGGATGAGTAAGAATAAATTCAATCCAATTATGATCTTCACTCAAGGTTAAGAATTGTTTTTGGTTAAAGATGCAACAAGGACAATAGCCATCATGTTGTTCAACTTAATTTAAGTTAAGGGTGTGAGGCAAGTTTAGAGAATAGGGTGATGAGGAAGTGTTGCATTAGGAAAGGTGCATGGCTAGAAGGTTTAACAAATCTTAGAGTTGATTAATGTCATCAATGAGCATTTCTCTACTTAAAGATGAAGGTTGTGGAGGTTGAGTTTGGTTGTCACCTTGAGGTGAGGGTGGAGTTTGAGCATGAAGCACACTAGCCTTATGTGGATTGATGAGCAAATGAGGAAATGAATGTTGTGTGAGTTAAGTTTGATTGGCACTTTGTGGTGGGATGAGAGCTTGTCCAACATTAGTGTCACAAGAATCACCAAGTGGAAGTGAGTAAGATTTTAGTGAATCATGGTTTGAGTGAGTAGTAGGAGGGTTTTCTTGTGATGGTTCTTGGAGAGGAGATTGTGGTTTTGGTATTGGTGTAGGCAAGTTAACATCAACCTCATTGGATGTGTTACAATAGTTCAGCTTCTTTCTCCATACGGGTCTTACGGACATTTTAGCCACCATTTGAAAGGTTATAGACGTAAGGTTAGCTGTCATGGAGAAGACGTGAGATAGTTATTGAATGACTACAAGCATGAAGGTGAGGGTTAATTTATAATAGGAAGAAAATGTAGTTAAGGATAAATGGACATTGTTAGAAAATAAATCTAAGAAATGTTGGTGAGTTTTAGGAAATAATAGCCGGGTCTAGGTGAAAGAGGGTCAAAAAGCAAAAAGAAATAGTAAAACCCATAAACTGGATGGCCGACCTACTTATCTATGGTGCCAACCCCCTTATTGATAAGGGGACCGCCCTTATGAGCTAAGGGAGCCGCCCATCTGATACTTTTTTAACGGGCAAAAATTTTATTTTTGATAAAATTTTGTAAGAAAAGTTTTGTTTTGGTGATCAATTTGTAGCAAGTCCTAATTTCTATGGCAATCAAGACTATAACATTTAGCAAGCAAGAATATGAACATGCAAAGTCCTAATAACAATCAAGGCTAATTCACATAACATTTAGCAAGCAAGTATATATGAATAAGCATGCAGGGAGGCAAATACAAATCTATAATGAAGAGCATATTAATTGAAGTATTAGCAAATAGTTGTAATGCTCCTAATATTTCTTAAACAAGAGAAGTAGGACATAAACACATCAAATGAGACATGTGTTTGTATTTATAAACCTAGTGTGTGCCTATATGTGACAAATGTGGAGTGACGATTATTTCGACTCTAAGACAAGAAAAACCTAAGAAATCATCCAAGTGCTCCTTGATTTAATTTTGCTCAATCAAGAGTGTCAAAAATATATATTTGATTATATATTCTGGCAACAAGTGTGAGATCATTATGCATGAATGGAAAATATTTTTAGCATATATCAAGAATGTAGGAAAGTAGATTTTCATGAACTCCTAGTCGTGAGAAGGATTTTGAGAAATAGATTGGGACTTATATATACATATATTAAGTTGAGAAATTTAACCATTGGCAAAACCGAGGTTACTAATACATAATTTTGTATGAAGATTAATTTTTTAGAACTTCCCAATACTTGATTTGGTGCAAAATAGAATCCTAGACTCAGATTTAAAGAAGAAAAATAAAAACTTTTACGGGCTGTCAGATGGTCGGTACCCTTACGTGTATGCCGACCCCTTTATCACTAAGGGGGCGCCCTTTAAGAATTAAGGGGGCCGCCATCTGACGATTTTATTTTCGTGATTTATTGATTTTGGTATGTTGATTTTGGTTGTATTTCAATGTTCTTGTTTACTTTTAGGTGGTTTAAGTTCCAATTAACATTGATAGTGATGTGGATACTTAATAAGTATTTATTCAATGTGTTCCATCATTCCTAGACCTAGACCTAAGTAATTAAAATGCAACGATTAAGGGTTTAGGTTCGAATGTCGGCAATGTAATCTTCTGATGAGAACCTTTTTTATGAAATATTTTCCTTTTTGAACAATGTCACGAAGGAAATGGCGAGGCGAATCACAATGTGTTTTTGTACGAGAGGGTTATACTATGAGTTTTATACTTAAGTCCATAGCTCCTCTTTGTTATCACACATTATAGAATGTTCTTCTAACCTAATGCCAGAATCTACGAGAGATTGTTTCAATCTATAGTGCATGTAGACATGTCTTTCCGCGCTTACATATTCGCTTCCGGTAGTGAAATAGCAAGAACGGTTTGCTTCTTTAAAAAACCAAGAATGTTAAAGCACACATCCCATAAAAGTGCAAACACCACTAGTTGCCTTTTTTCGTTCCACTACACTAATCTCCCGCATGATCAGAGTCCGCATATACATGGTTTATATGTCAGAACCCTTAGGATACCATAATCTGAAGTGTGTAGTGCCTTTAACGTAGAAGATACGTTTAACTGCTTCAAGGTGAGAGGTTTTGGGATCCTCTTAAAGCCGTGCACAAAGGCAAACACTAAGCATATATCCGATCGGGCCTACTACTTGCCGTTCAAGTATAGAAACTTCTTATCAATAACCTGCTATATTTGGTATTATCTCACGGACTCAACAGCCTTCTTCGTCTTTTGTAAGTTTCATTTTCATATACAAATGAGTTTTCAATTTGGCTTAGAGTGGGGGGGTTCTCTTCTAATTCCTAAACTTCTTAAGCATTTCTTTTATATATTTTGATTGATTAAAGAATATACCATCTTCTAATTGTTTTATTTGTAACCCTAAGAAAAAATTTAGTTCCCCCGTCATACTCATTTCAAACTCATCATTCATGATTTTGGCAAAATCATCACATAATTCTTGACAAGTTAAGCCGAATATAATGTCGTCGAGATGTATTTGGTTCTTTTTAGTAAAGATAATGTTATCTACATCCCGTGAGGTTGGTAATATGAGTTATTAATAAGGCTTTAAATCTATCGTACCAGGCTTTAGGAGCTTGTTTAAGTCCGTAAAGTGATTTCTTGAGTCTATAAACATGATTAGGTTTTGAGAAGTCAATGAATCTCGGAGGTTGTGCCACGTAGCGACAATCCTCATTGATAAAACCGTTAAGGAATGCACTCTTTACATTCATTTGAAATAATTTAAAGTTTAGAGTGCATGCATAAGCTAATAATATTCTTTGGATTCTAATATAGCTACGGGTGCATAAGTTTCATCGTAATCAATTCCTTCTTGTTAATTATACCCTTAGGGCAACAAACCAAGCTTTATTTCTAGTCAAACTCCAATTTGTCCGAGCCTTAATTAATATACCCACTTAGTTCCAATAATGGTCATATCCATAGGATTAGGGACTAATTCTCAAACATCATTTGATATAAATTGGTTTAATTCTTCTTGCATGGCCATTGCCCATCTTTTATCTTTTAAAGCTTCATTTATATTTTTAGGTTCTATTGTTGAAAGAAAACAAAAGAAATTACTCTTGTCTTGAGCTTGTGATCTAAGAGTTTCTTTTATTTAAATTACCATACATAATCGAGTTGGATGATATTTTAGATTCCTTAGGTTTATATTTCAATTGTTTTATCAAGACTTATCTTTAAGATTAATGCCTAAGGGTCTTGTTTTATTAACCTCAATAGCTTCTTTCATCGACTAAATCATCATCCTCCAATGGTGATGTTTTAGGTGGGGGAGGAGTTTGATCTAATGTCACATTTAGGGATTCTTCAACTTTCATTGTTTGTTTGTTAAGAATTATGTAAGCTTTACTATTTTGCGAATATCCTAAGGAAGACCCACCGTTCTTAATACTTTGGTCAAACATGGTGAGAGTAATCATTTATATTAAGGAATGAAGCATTTACTTCTTCCAAACACTTTGAAATAATTAAGTATTGGTTTTCAACATCTAACAACTCGTTTGGGTTTTTTCTAAAATTATGTCTAAGGTAATCCTATTGATTATATAGGGTGAAGTTATCAACCGTGTTACCTAAAAATTTTTTGTGGAACTGGATTTTTTTCATTTAACATAGTCCTACTCATTCTGAGAGTGAGTGCGATTCTTTCTTTCTACTACCCCATTTTATTATGGAGTACAAGGAGCAGAGAAATTGTGAGAAATCCCATTTAACTCACAATAGTTTCTGAATTGACTTCAATAATCAATTCCCGACCATATGTCCAATTTCTAATTGATACTTATTGGAACATGTTTAATTATTTTGAATCATTTTAACAAATTATTTTGAATCTTTCGAAGGTCAGTTTTATTTCCTAAAAATCTAGTCCATGTATATCAAGAATAATCATCTATAATTACTAAGGTATATCGATTTCCCCCATAGCTTCGTATGGCGGACGGGCCAAATAAGTCCATGTGTAATAATTCTAAGCATATAGTCATTGATACCATATTTTTGGCTTTGTGACTAGCATAAGCTTGATTTCCAATTTTGCAAGCATCACAAAAATATCGGTCAAATTTAAGCTTAGGTAGATTTCTAACCAATTCCTTATATGCAAGAGATTTAATTAATTGCATGTATGTGTGACCTAATGTCTTATGCCATAAGGTAGAGTTTTCATCTAAGGTTGTAAGACATCTTTATCTCTCCGTTTTATTTCCTAGTTTCATAACATATAAACCCCTTTTTCTAATTTCTCTACCTATGACATTTTCGTCTTTGATTATTTCGCTATAGTGTTCGGTAAATATTACTTTGCACTTATTATCACATATTTGACCAATACTAAAGCAAGTTTAAGATTAATATTGACTACGTGCTTAACATTTTTAATAATTAGGGACTCATGAGAAATCGTACCTTTGCCAATGATGTTACCATGAAAATTACTTCCAAAGATAACATTACATCCTATGGTAGCTTGGTATGTAGAATAATCCCTTGGTTCTCTCATGTGTATTGAGCCATCACCTATCTTAATCCATTCGTCGGGCTCCAAATTAATTCCTAAGCATATCTCGTTAGACGCTTGAGCTACGAGACAAGTTTTGTCTTTATTCTTTTCTTCCTCATCTTCGCCACTATCACTCCATGCTCCTCCAATGAAATATCTATGATTATTGTTTCTTAACGACTTTGGACATTCTCCGATGAGATATTTGATCTCCACATCTTAAAGGCATTTTCCTTTTACTTTTACCATTTTTTCGATCTCTTCTACTTCGTTGCAATTGACTATCTTTCATCTCGTGGTTGTCTTACAAATCTATCTTCCTTGCTTTTGAAGAATTTCTATGTAATTCATCTTACGGCCAAGGCATATTCTTCGTCATCCACTTCGAAGGTCGATCTAATCTTTCAGCACTCAGATGTCCTTTTTATCCTATCAAAGGTCAATAGATCTACTTTGTTCTGCTTTTGCCTATGACCATCTTTCAGAAATCTTCTTTAATTATCACTATTCAAAACTTACAAGTTACCAATAAGTTCGCACGAGAATAACGATGTCAAATCTTCCGACTCTTCAATAGCCGTAACCTTTACGCGCCATTTGGGACGAAGTGCCCTAAGAAAGTTCCTAACATAGTTCTTTCTAGAAAAACCTTCATCAGTGCTTTTTTAGGACTAGTAATAATAGTATAAATCTAGCAAAAGCATATCTATAATCGCTTCTTCTTTCCAATCGTAAATTGATCATATTGTTTGAACAAGAAGATCAATTTTGTTAGCTTTGATTTGACTATTACTTTGGTGTGTGATTAATAAAGTATCCCAAATTTCTTTTGCGGTTTTACACATAAAAATTCTTTCGTATTCTTTGCGTGGCAAAGCATTATAGATTACCAATTTAGCTTCATTATTTTAGCGAGTTTCATTTTATGAACATAATTTTGTTTATCAAATGGTGACACATTTTCATTCATATCCATTTTAGTTTCGGATTTGAACGAGAGGAAAATCAACCAAAATTAATAAATATCATAAAATCACCACCGTCAACACGCTATATTATATGAATAAACTAACAAAAGTCAAATAGTCAAAGGACTATAAATGAAATATTCAGAACAAAAAAGGGCAAAGGTTACACCTTCTAAATATTTTTCCGATTCCATAGACCAATTCAAGTTTTAAAATACGGTTTATTTTAAAAATCTTGTTTGACGTGGGTTCTGATACCAATTGTAAAACTAGAAGGGGGGTTGAATAGTTTACCGCTTTTTAATTTGATGTACGGTTTGTTTATAAAAACTTAGATTCGATTTTATATGAATTCAATATGTGAACAATATGAACAATATAACTAAATAAACAAGATATGAAATAAATATGCAAGATAAGAGATAAGAGTTAAAAAGATCAAACCACAACACAAGACGTCTAGGATACACACACACATAAACAATGTCTAGGGATATCTTTATATAGAGAGTCCATCTAGACTTACAAGGAAATCTAATTATATTAGGAAACTAAATCTTTTCCTAATCTTTGATCTTTATCTTTTAAGGAAGTCTTCGAGAATCCTCCATCTTTTGTAGAATTCCATAATGTCAAATTAGACCCTCTTGTTTCATTTTTTGTATCATTCTTTTTGTATCATTGTTTTTGTATCATCAAATCAATAATTCCCAACAAACGATCTGCCACGTTACATTCTAGAGCCTTCGGGATCATCACCTCGTACTGAACCTTTTTCTAAACCTGCCAACCTCGTACTAATCATTAGATAGCCACGTGTCGCCACCTGAGTGGTGACACGTAGCATGACAACTGTTCCGTCTCCGCCACTGGAGCCACCGCCGGACCACCGATCAACTGTGGCGGTCATCGGTGGCCAACGACAGTCAACGGTGGTGGACCACCATGAACCATCGCTGGACCACTAGTCAACCACCACCGGACCACCATTAGATAATCAGTCCACCACCGGTCAACGGTGGTTGACCGCCAGTCACCGGTAGGGACAAGCCGGGTCAACAACGGGTTGGGTCGGGTCAACAGTTTCCATGTGGCATCCATGTGTCACCACATGGAGCCACGTGGCAGCTGACGTGGCTTAGCGGATAAACCCTCATGCAAGACTCGAACGTGAGACCTTGAGGATATGGATTTAACATATCAAATGAAACCAACTGCGCTAGGGCAGGTTTCGTATATACTACTTAGTGGTATGTGCTTAATTACACATATCATTTTCCATTAAAAATGGACTAAAATGACCAAAAACGTACCAAAAATACATTGTATTTGTATGTTTTCACTTATATTGTGTAAAAAATGGATATCCGACAAAAGGACGAAAAACAAAGCCAAAACGGACAAAAACAAGCACGAAACGGAAAGAGCAAAAAAAGCCAAAGTCAAAAAGTCAACGCCAAAGCCATAAACAAAGAAATACTTAATGAGCCCACCCGTACCCATCTAATGGGCCGGGTCAGCCCATTAAAGTAATATGGCCCAATACCCTTTTATACTATACTCGACCCAAAACCATAACCTAAGCCCAAAACACCCAATCCCTATTTAACTGAGTTAAGCCCCAAAACCTTTAACCTGTTAACACCGTTAGTCCTAAAAGGACGAACCATGCAATAACACAATACAACTCGAAGGGCTCAAACTGCCAACTTTTATACACAACAAGGACCTTCATTGTAATATCATATAACAAATTTAAGGGCCTAATTTGCCAAACCCACAAACTATTACCCTGCTCCCCCAAAACTAAAATTCCCGCCAAATCCCAAAACCCAATACTATTCATCATCTCCCACACCTGTCATTATCATTCCTGCAAACTGCCAAAACAAAGTCACACCCTCCTGAACCCCACATACTCGCCCCACACTAGCTAGATGACAAAAACACCTTGGCAATCCCTTGCAAGACCATTGGTTGAAGGGTAAAGACAAAAAGATGGATGGCTATGAT
>BQNB010090202.1:0-26508 GCA_026074375.1 Tanacetum coccineum | reverse complement strand
GCATGGAGTGGCATTGGACTTGAGGACGTCCAAACTTGTTATCATTCAAACTTTATGTTTTCAATGTACTTTGAGACCTCTTTTGTAAAACTATGATATATTATTGAATGATAACTAAATTTTCTAAAACGTCTCTTTTGAGTAATTTTCTATGATTATAATTGTTGATTCATGAAGTAATGCCCCAAATTAGCTTCCGCTGCTATATGTCAAATATAGGGGTGTTACATCTAGATCTACTTTGTCCGTTTCACTAGATCCAGTTGAATGATAGGTCGCATACAAAAGCGCGTAAACAAGTATAAATTGATAAACATAAACAAGCATACAACGATAAATCAAGAAATCGAGATAAACAAATACCAAACATTCAGATCTTCATAATAATGGCTAATACCCGAAGGTATTAGCCTTCAAACGTCATAATAAATACAAGAGCAATTATTTAGCCAAGGTAAACTAACCGAGTTAACGAATGATACCAAAAACTAAACGATTACTAAAGTATATGGAATTACACGTTGTCTCCTATGGAATTGATAACGTTGCTCGACCTCTTCTGCTCTTTTTCTCCTCTAAAAATTGACTTTTATGGTTTAGGTATCGAGAATATGATTTAGCACACTGAAAACTCATTTTTGAGTTTTCTATTTATAAGGTCTGGAAGTCGGTTGGATACGGCGTATCCAAGTGTTGGATATGGCGTATTGGGGATTTCTTGGAGTAGGGACCACGCTTGATATCTTCCAGAATATTTAAATACTATATCTTGAATACGGCGTATTGAGTCTCTCTGGATACGGCGTATTGATCTTTATCCTTCTGTGGTCTTTGGTGAGTGCAGGCACGGATACGCCGTATCTTCTTTGATGGATACGACGTATTGGTCTTCAGAATAGTAATCTTCAAAATATCTTCATTTAAGCTCCAGAATGCGCGCCTTTTGCTAACTTTCACCAATTACTCCATAATTATTGCAATTCTCAAATATAAACGATTAAGTAATAATTCTTTGCAATAACTATACAAAATGGGTTAATAACATGGGATAAATGATGCTATAAAATAGACGTTATTTGATGTCATCAATGTTATACTTAATAAAGAAAAGGCATGTAGTAATATATCAAATAGGTTTGTTATATGGAATTTAATGTAATTGAGGATTTCAGGTCATACTTAGTAAATGGTTTATATGTACGAAGTTTACACTCATCAAGTCACTAAATCGCTCTAACTCAAGTCGTGGTATAGTGGAAATCAGGTAGCTCATGAGGTCAGGGAGTTTACTCTTCAATGAGTAACACTTTGAACAACCTCATTAGCATGATGAGTTAAGTGTCACACTCTTCATTGAGTAGACCCTAAATGATCTAATATGAGAAGTAGTCTCATCAGAGGGTTAATCTCTTCAGCGAGTGAATTTTTCAGTGAGCATGCTCAGGGAGCAAGCTCATCAGAGAGCAAATCTCATCAGTGATAGCTAGAACTGATTTCAAACTAACTTGTAATTGCTTTTAGTGAATTAAGGGAAGCTTTAATGCAACTTAATGACCATAAATAATTGGTTGTGTAACAACCATTTCTATAAAGGAGGAACATTATGAGATAATGTTCCGATTAAGACTAAACTTGAGTTTCATCTCTATATAAGAGATTCAAAATCAGAATGGAAAGACACAAAAACACCTTAACACTAGAAGCAAAAAGGGTTCTTGTTTTGTGCCTAAATCAAGAACATTACACTTAGTCTTATCCGAAAGAAATATTCGTGATACCCAAGCATTAGGGTCAGATTGTTTCTTTTAAAAAGTGATTACATGATTCTAAGTGATATCTGGTCAATTGATTATCTTCACCCAATTGCAATCCACAACTACAACCAACATGTTATTTCATTGAGACGTTAAGTTTGTGATATCCAGTCAATTAATTCTAAGTCCTAAGATGTTGCTTTCTAAAAAGAAGCAATAAATGATGAGATAGATTGCATCATGGGAAACAACATTTGTACGTTGGATGATCTACCACTTGGTTGTAAACCTTTGGGTGAAAGTGGATCTTCAAAAGAAAGATGAGGTAGATAGAACTATTAAAAAGTTCAAGGCTA
The DNA here is from genome assembly GCA_026074375.1 of Tanacetum coccineum. Taxonomy (NCBI): domain Eukaryota; kingdom Viridiplantae; phylum Streptophyta; class Magnoliopsida; order Asterales; family Asteraceae; genus Tanacetum; species Tanacetum coccineum. The sequence continues at coordinate 24,398 of BQNB010090202.1, read as the reverse complement.
GACTGGCCATACAAGGCTTTAGAAAAGATTAAGGGATAGACTATTTTGATACTTATGCTCCAATGGTTCGTATCTCTACCAATAGACTACTAATTGCCTTGCATCAATTCATAATTCGGTTATTCATAAGATGGATGTGAAGATAAAATTCTTGAATGCTAAATTAATTGTGGAGGTTTAGAGGAACCAACCTCATGGCTTCATCATGCCATGTAATGAAAACAAGGTTTGCAAACTTGTGTAGTGCTTATATGGCCTGAAACAAGCGCCTAAGCAATGGTATCAAAAGTTTAATGAATGTGGTTTTTTCAAGTAGGTATCTTCTAAACCAATCAAAAAATTGCATATATAACAAATTTGATAAATTTGGTAAAGGAGTCATCATTTGTCTATAAGTTGATAACATGCTGGTCTTTGGGACTAAACAAAAAGTTATTGTCATCAAGGTTCTCCATGAAAGACAGAAGGGGGGATGATTTTATCTTTGATATAAGGATCAAACATTAAAGTAAATAAATTTTGATATCCCAGTCTTGATTCGAGAAGGTACTCAAGAGGTTCAATTACTTTGATTGTACTTCAATGAGTACCCCTATGGATACAAGTGAGAATCTAAAACCTAATAATGGTAATGTTATATCTCAACTTGAGTATTCTTGAGTAATTGGTTGCCCGATGTATGCCATGACTTGTATGATATTGCGTTTGTAGTGGGAAAAGTGAGTAGATACACTAGTAATCCTAGTACTCATCACTGACAAGTAGTTTAGAGGGTATCAAAGTATTTAAAGAAAACTATGGACTATAGTTTGTCATATACGTGATATCCTTCAGTTTTGTAAAGATACAGTGATGCACGCTAGATTAGCAGCATTGAAGATAATTTAATAACAAGTGTCTATGTATTCTTGCTTGGGGGACGTGTTATCCCATGGGATTCCAAGAAGCAAACTTGTATCACCAGTTCAATAATGGAATATGAATTTGTGGCTTTAGCAGCTATTGATAAAGAACTTGCATGGTAGAAAAACTTGATTCTTTAGATTTCATTGTGGCCTAAACCTATAACACCCAATTCTATCTGTTGTGATAGTTTAACTACATTGGAAAAGGCTTATAACCAAATAAACAATGGAGAGTCTATACATGTGAGTGTCATGCATAACAGGATTCATAAACTAATCATGAATGTGGTGATTTCTATAGGGTTTGTTAGATCTCAACAAAATTTACCTAATCAATTGACAAAGAGATTAGCTATAGACTTGGTTATAAAGTGTGCTAAATGAATGAGTTTGAAGTCAACCTTAGTTACTGAATGTTAAGACACCCAATTCCTCCTCAATAAAACTTGGGAGTTGAATTAAATGTGAAAAGCTTAATGTTCAGAGGCTGGAGTACATGTATTTACATACCACCCCATAGGGGTGAGCATGGTTCGGTTTTTGTATAAAACCGGAACCGAATCGAAAATTTTTAGTTTTTGATTTTTAGAAACCATTCGGTTTCGGTTTTGTGTCGGTTTAGTTTTTCGGTTGTCGGTTTATTTTCGGTTTGGTTTTTCGGTTTTTTCAGTTTCAATACGATTTATCGAGCTTTTCTTTTACAAAATCGATTTGGTATATACCATAAACCAACACCTTCAAAGCTTTAAAAAAACAATCAAAACAATAAAAAAAACAAAAATGACAATAAGAAACAAATGACCATTTAAAATCCTAAAAAATATTATTCATGTGTTATAAAGCAACACATTATGTTACCTAAATGACATGTTCAAGAAGCATAAAAAACAAAGAGTAGTTACTCGACATGATATAGTCAATAGCGGAGCATATTCATCGTCCCTTAGCTTCGATCAAAACTTATTTTTGTTCTCACGTTATAAAGATCGGTTCGGTTTATATCGGTTTTTTCTAATGCTAAAACCAAACCGAACCAAAAATGTTGGTTTTTTCAAAATCCAAAAACCAAACCATCGGTTTTTCAATCGGTTTCGGTTTTTTAGGTTTCGGTTCTTCGGTTTTTTTCAGTTTAGGTTCGGTTTTTCGATTTCCTGCACACCCCTACCACCCCAAGGTATGTGCTAAGTACTACTGAAGGTTAGATTAAAGTATAACTTCTTAATAGCTCCTTTGTAAAAGTCTAAGAACAAGTGCATGAAGAAAAAAGAACTACCTATGTGAATGTGATGTTTTGCCGCTTCAAGAGAGCTCTGGATACATTCATGAATGGATATGGACACATAACTTGTATAGTGTCAGGAGCTTATAAGTGTTTGAAAACTGGTATGTATACTATCTTTAGTTATTCAAATAGGTTGAAAGGTTCAATTCTTAGAACACCCCGATTCTCAAATAATTAACGTAATATACTATGATGGAAATTCAATCTTAAAGATATTTTCATTTATGCGGTGGTTTGTTTTATTTTTTATTAGGCTAATAACTTAAAAAACATCTAACTTGACCGATTCGTCGTAAACGTATCGGTAATAATATTCTTGTTAGATAAAAATTACTTGAGGACAAGTAATAGTTAATCTTCCGAGTGTTGTAATCCCAACGAGAATTGAATTGAAAACCACGTTGATGTTTGAAATTTAAATGCTTGATTACCTTTTAATTTTGGTTTTTGATTTAAAACTGAATATAAAATAATACTAAACTAGATTATACTAAATAACAAATAAGCTAAACAATTAAATGAAGAGAACTATATAAAAAGATATGCTTGCTAAGTGACGTGGAAAGTTCCTCAAGTGTGAATTAAGGTTTTACTTAACGAATTAACTTTCTTAGAAAAGAACGTTGGTTTATTTTGACAAAAATCTCTTAAAAAGATATTAATTACTAGATGTGTCGTTTTACTATTTTTTCGGATTTTACCCTTCAAAATATTCAAACTACAAATCTAAATAATCGAGAATTATTAATTAACAAACCTTTTTAGAATCCACACTTAATTTCCAATCCACTAATCACTTAGCAAGCACTAATAAACTATTCACTAAACATAACAATTAAGCTAGCAACAATCATAATATCAAACGTAAACATTTTCAACTAATTAAAAAGCTACTAATTAAAGAAATAGGAAGAGAAGGTAGAACCCGATTCGAGTAACGAAAGATATTACCACCACCCGATTTAATAAGCTAAAGCAAATAATCAAATTCGATCTAGCTTATTAAACCCTTAAGCTCTGGCCTTAGATGTAGAAGGATGGAATAAGAAATAAGACATGAAAAGTTAGGACAAAATAAGCTAATAAGATAAGAAAACTCTTTTAGAAAAATAAGCTATTTTGAAAAACTTTTTATACAAACTAGATTAAGCTACAAGTTATAAGCTACTTTTTAAACATACTAAAAAAATTAGATTTTTAAAAGCAAAACTAAAGAAATAAGCTAATAAGCTATCAAGGCTTTAATGTTCTAAAAGGGAGGAGAATCAAAAGCTTATAAATAAGCCGATCCCTTGGATAAGCTTGTTATACCCTTTTTTAGCACTCGAAATAAGCCCTAGCTTAATAAGCTATAAGAAAAATAAGGAAAGATAAGAACTTTATGACTAAATAAGCTATTAAAAATACTTCTAAGCAAATAAGATTTGGAAATAAGCTTTTAAAAGATAACAAACTCAAATAAGCTCTCGAAACTTCAAGGATACACAAAGCTTAATGTATAAGCTGAGGATAAGCACTCATGGTTCCTTTTTTTATGTTCGAATTGAGCTTAAATTAAGCAAATAAGCAAATAAGAAAACTAGAAAAGGAAAATATAATAAGCCGTAGCTTATTTGGAAACTATGAGCTTAGATCTAGGGCGAATAAGCTACAAGAAAGCTTATTCGACTTATGGAAATAAGCTAGAAGAATCAGCACGAGAATAAGCCCATAAAAAACTTATTTCGACAATAAGAAAAAGAAAAGAAAAGAAAAGAGATTAAGCAAAGAATAAGCTATCAAACAACTTCTTTCATTCCATAAATAAGCTCCTTACATTAAGATCAAATAAGCTTTTGAAAAGCTTTTACAAAAACTAATAAGCTAAAAATAAAACAAGGAAATAAGCTAAATATTTGATAATGAGCTAAATTAAAAACCTACACACCAAAAATGAAATATGTGTGTTCTATTAAATAGCCAAGAATATGGGAGGGTAATTTTGTCCATTCACAGAGCCATCCAATAATAATCCAATAAACGAGGGTAAAATAGTCATCTTAGCTAGATGAGTGCTTCATAATTAAGCTAATGATTGGCATGGGGAAACTTCCTCGTACTGCCAGGTGCTGCCAGCTTCGATCCGCCAACGGAGAGCCTACATATAACACCTTGTGTTTTCAAGTCATTGACGACGTCAATAAATCTACTATTTATTTTTAGTGTTGTACGCGTTTGCTTGTGATTTCATGAAGCTAGGCCTTTTGTTCCACGTGGACTGAATTGAGTTTTAACTGCAATTCGGAATGCATTCTTTCTTGCATTTACTTTATCTGGGCCGAGTTAATGTCATGGGCCTGCTTTGCTCTTTTGCGTTTGGCTTAGGGCTTTGATAAATATGGGTCGTTCCGCCCCATTATATGGGTCGGGCCCGGCCCAATTAAGAGATAAAGCACCGTTTGAAACCGTAATCTCGTGCTCTTTCTAAGGCATGCGCGAGAATTTTTATGACCTTCGTCTTATCTCAAAAAACGCTAAACGTCCTATCAAATCTACCCGAAAGTCTCTCCGATTTTGCTTTATTTCCCGTCTCCATGACCTGCAAGATATAAAAACATAAACCAAAACATATTTGCAATAATATTAAGCATATTTCATGTTTATAGTCCAATTAATAGTGTTTTACAGAGAAAATGACGTGGTATTTAAGCACACATCAAATTCCCCTACACTAAGCCATTGCTGGTCCCACACGCAATGTTTATAAAAACACGCCCGGAAATAAATAATTATATCCCCTTTTAACTTATGACCCCTCACAATCAAACAAGAACAAAAAAAGTCCATTAAAAAGGTTCAAAAATCATTTATTTTGAAAACCCCCCCGTTTTATTAACCACATATTCAATACATAGATAAAAAACAAATACAATTTTTTATAAATATATTTAAAAAAGTCATTAAGAACGGGAGTTCGTCATCCTCGACTTTTCACAATCCTCAAACTAAGCTTAAATCACAGCCAAATATAAGATTAGATGCTAACACTACTCATAAATGCTAATTGTGTACGCATAGCTACTTTTCGCTCCCTTATTCCTAAATCCTCTAAGGATTTTATTATTATTATTGGTGACAAATAAATTATGTACTTATTATTATAAAGGTTCCCGGTTTAGACCATAATTAGTTTAAAATCCTTTCCTAAAGAGACGATATAGTGAGAATAAGGTCCACATTAAGGTACTAGATTTTGCAGATAGTAGGGTTATCCTTTTTTATTTCATCCGAACAACTCAACTATGAGTCCAGAGACGGAGGCTTTACTTAGATAACCCCGAAGACAAACAATTTGGGCTTTATTATTATTATTGAATGCAAAACATTTTTTTATTCCCAATTCCCTCATTCCAGTCCTTATAAAAAACCGACACATCGGGCGTCCTAGGGGGGTGGGGCAGCGGAGAGCCGCGACAGAGCCAGTGGAGGGGGAGCGGCTTGATATTGTGTGTGAGTCAGGTTACGAAAGGATTTGATGCGTGGCGAGCGGGGGCCCCTATCGGGGCGCGTCGGGTGAGGATTGCCGTTTATTTTTATGTTTTGGGGTTTTATTTTTTTGGGAAGCAAGGGGAGAGGTATACGGTAGGCAATCTCTGGAAAGGGTGATCGGAGCGATAGTGTTACTGAGTGGAATCAGACTCAGATATCTATTAGAATAACGAAGACTACTAAGAACAAAAAGTATTTACTAATAAGTTAGAAAATACATATGACGAAATATCAGAGCGGTTCACTAACCGAAACAGACGCCTGAACGTGAATACTTTTGTCAGATTGCATACTCTTCAAAAATGGGGTGCAGAGGTAGGGAAGGGGGGGGGATGAGGAAAATTTAGAAGGACGGAGATTATTAGCTGTATTGTAAATATGATCGAAGTCTGATCTGGGCTCTAGATCCTGTGTCTAAGGCGAAACAACCTCGCACCGCGATGCGGACAGGATGTGTCACTTATTTTACCGAAGACTAAGAAGGCCGATACAGAGAAGTACTATATGGGTTGTTGCTATTAATCATACTATCGCAGAATTGTCACAAATTTATTGAACTATCTAGAGTGTAGTTATCTGCGAATCAAAGCCGCCAATTCCTGTCAATCTGGTAGTCGGAGTCATCAGTTATCACCTAACATTAAGATAGCATCGGCCTTCGGGTATGAACATAAAAAAGATAACCCTACCACCAATCATACGCCATAACAATGTAGACACCTTAGAAGTCACAAAAAAGAGTAAACGCTGAGGATAATCATAGGCAATAATACAATACGGGACTAAACTATTAAGAAGCCATAGTGTTCATTCTTCCTAACACATCAATCTACTGACGTTACACTGCAAACGCGCAACAACTCATTAATATATGAATATAAAAAAGCCTCGATGTGTACCTACTTTCCCAGAAGGAATCTCTACAAAGGGATTTAAACTAAGAATCACAAAAACCAAAGTAACGTTATTTATTTAACAATTATATAACGTTTATTAAGCTGATGGGGAGCAAAAAGCCACAATTAACCTCTATGAGCTCTAAAGAGATCCAACTACTCCCACGCTAGCATCTGACTATTTTAACTTTAACATTTTCCCATTTCCCCCTTTTTTTTTGGCAAAATTTTAAAGTTTAGCAAACGCTTAGTCTCGAAAGCTAAGGGGAAAGCTAGAGTGCGATACTCGGTCAAGTCAAAATATCCCTAGTTCTACGGGCCTACTTATTCACATATCTAATAATAACTAAGAGATTTTTTTAGCATAAAATTAAGCAAAAACTAAGATCAAAACGGGGTTGCCAGGGAACACAGAAGGGCACAGGTAAGATTCAATATTTTGGCGGAAGTCCCCCCACACTTAGAATGGAACATGGGCTCAATGATCAAAAATAGCGGTTTTTACCCCACAGTTAGGAACGTAAAATATGGCAAATGCAAAAAATCCAAGTGTAAAAGTGTAAATAAAATCAATATATATATATATATAGTATATATAATATAATATAGCATATAATATATATATAATATATTATATATATATATATATATATATATCTATATATATGATCAGGGATTAAGGAAAAACCTGGTATATAACAATGAAATGATCGGAGACTGCGATATAGTATATTGAAAACAAGCACGGATGTCTTCAAGATCAAAGGGAGTCCTGCAAGCAAAAACGGGCACCCAAAACACAACAAGGACAGAAGCACTCCCCCACACTTATTCATTACTAATACTACTACTAAACTAATATACTACGATACTACTAAGAAAAATAGAAAGAGGAAGAGAACACAGGTTGCCTCTTGAGAAGCGCTTGTTTTTGTTCGAGTCTCTAGCTTGACTCGGGGGTGGGGGGAAGAGGGTGGGGTAATTGGTTGGGAGGGGGGGGTGGTAGGGTGTAGGGGTGGGGTCCATGTGGGGGGGGGTGGGGGGCGGAAGGGGGGGGGGGGGGGGGGGATGCCATCACCCATGTGAGGTGAGGATCGTAAAGAGCATTACATCCACCTCCTTTAGGTAGTATGCAGCAGACGGGGTGATGCATATGATGAAAACCAAAGAAGGGTCTCCTCACCCTCGTCGTTCCCCCAACTGTGTTTAGGAAATATAGGATCAAATCTTTCCACTTTCCTTAAGCAAAATCTGCTTAGGATCGGAAGTGGAGTGACTAGCAAGGAAAACTCATCCAATAACTAGAGTCGAACTCAGGGGGTCAGACTATCTAATATCCTCAAATTCCCATCAAAAGGAGTGGATTATCATAACATAAAGGTATAATCATTATTAAGTCGAGAGAGGGTTTGAGAAAGTCACATCATAAGATCTAGGCACCGAATCAAAATTACCTAAAGGTTCATCAAACACCCTTGGGACTGGAATAAGGTCATTGGTTTCTATATCTAAGATTAAAGTCAATTTCCCTATCCCCCATTGAGAGGTGTCTAAATGCTCTCCAAAAGGTAAGTCGATATCTACTTTTCTTTCTCCCAAAACATCAAGTCTAGGTGAGGGTGGAGAATCAAGTGGCATACTACACTCTAAATCATCATAAACCGATGTCACCTCCGACTCCCTTGGGATTGGAACAAGATCATCAACACTAGACTTATGATTCGCTTTTCCCTTTCGGGAGTAGTGCTAATAACCTTATCCCCTATTAAGAAGGTGTCGAAAGGCTCCATGGTAAGTGAATCGATCTTATTATCTCCCTCGTCACTCCCCTTAAGATCATATAAGTCAATGGGAGGATCTTGATTTGAATTGATAAGGTTCATCATCTCCTGAAGACGATTTAATTCATTTTGAAAATCCATGTTTAATTTCTCTTGATTTATCATGATCTGTTCTCAGTTCAACAATGGAATATGAATTTGTGGCTTTAGCAGCTATTGATAAAGAACTTGCTTGGTAGAAAAACTTGATTCTTTAGATTTCATTGTGGCCTAAACCTATAACACCCAATTCTATCTGTTGTGATAGTTCAACTACATTCGAAAAGGCTTATAACCAAATATACAATGGAGAGTCTAGACACGTGAGTGTCAGGCATAACAGGATTCATAAACTAATCATGAATGTGGTGATTTCTATAGGGTTTGTTAGATCTCAACAAAATTTACCTAATCAATTGACAAAGAGATTAGCTATAGACTTGGTTATAAAGTGTGCTAAATGAATGAGTTTGAAGTCAACCTTAGTTACTGAATGTTAAGACACCCAATTCCTCCTCAATAAAACTTGGGAGTTAAATTAAATGTGAAAAGCTTAATGTTTAGAGGTTGGAGTACATGTATTTACATACCACCCCAAGGTATGTGCTAAGTACTACTGAAGGTTAGATTAAAGTATAACTTCTTAATAGCTCCTTTGTAAAAGTGCAAGAACAAGTGCATGAAGAAAAAAGAACTACCTATATGAATGTGATGTTTTCCCGCTTCAAGAGAGCTCTGGATACATTCATGAATGGATATGGACACATAACTTGTATAGTGTCAGGAGCTTATAAGTGTTTGAAAACTGGTATGTATATTATCTTTAGTTATTCAAATAGGTTGAAAGGTTCAATTCTTAGAACACCCCGATTCTCAAATAATTAACGTAATATACTATGATGGAAATTCAATCTTAAAGATATTTTCATTTATGCGGTGGTTTGTTTTATTTTTTATTAGGCTAATGACTTAAAAAGCATCTAACTTGACTGATTCGTCGTAAACGTATCGGTAATAATATTCCCGTTAGATAAAAATTACTTGAGGACAAGTAATAGTTAGTCTTCCGAGTGTCGTAATCCCAACGAGAATTGAATTGAAAACCACATTGATGTTTGAAATTTAAATGCTTGATAATCTTTTAATTTTGGTTTTTGATTTAAAACTAAATATAAAATAATACTAAACTAGATTATACTAAATAACAAATAAGCTAAACAATTAAATGAAGAGAACTATATAAAAAGATATGCTTGCTAAGTGACGTGGAAAGTTCCTCAAGTGTGAATTAAGGTTTTACTTAACGAATTAACTTTCTTAGAAAAGAACGTTGGTTTATTTTGACAAAAATCTCTTAAAAAGATATTAATTACTAGATGTGTCGTTTTACTATTTTTTCGGATTTTGCCCTTCAAAATATTCAAACTACAAATCTAAATAATCGAGAATTATTAATTAACAAACCTTTTTACAATCCACACTTAATTTCCAATCCACTAATCACTTAGCAAGCACTAATAAATTATTCACTAAACATAACAATTAAGCTAGCAACAATCATAATATCAAACGTAAACATTTTCAACTAATAAAAAAGCTACTAATTAAAGAAATAGGAAGAGAAGGTAGAACCCGATCCGAGCAACGAAAGATATTACAACCACCCGATTTAATAAGCTAAAGCAAATAATCAAATTCGATCTAGCTAATTAAACCCTTAAGCTCCGGCCTTAGATGTAGAAGGATGGAATAAGAAATAAGACATGAAAAGTTAGGACAAAATAAGCTAATAAGATAAGAAAACTCTTTTAGAAAAATAAGCTATTTTGAAAAACTTTTTATACAAACTAGATTAAGCTACAAGTTATAAGCTACTTTTTAAACATACTAAAAAAATTAGATTTTTAAAAGCAAAACTAAAGAAATAAGCTAATAAGCTATCAAGGCTTTAATGTTCTAAAAGGGAGGAGAATCAAAAGCTTATAAATAAGCCGATCCCTTGAATAAGCTTGTTATACCCTTTTTTAGCACTCGAAATAAGCCCTAGCTTAATAAGCTATAAGAAAAATAAGGAAAGATAAGAACTTTATGACTAAATAAGCTATTAAAAATACTTCTAAGCAAATAAGATTTGGAAATAAGCTTTTAAAAGATAACAAACTCAAATAAGCTCTCGAAACTTCAAGGATACACAAAGCTTAATGTATAAGCTGAGGATAAGCACTCATGGTTCCTTTTTTTATGTTCGAATTGAGCTTAAATTAAGCAAATAAGCAAACTAGAAAAGGAAAATATAATAAGCCGTAGCTTATTTGGAAACTATGAGCTTAGATCTACGGTGAATAAGCTACAAGAAAGCTTATTCGACTTATGGAAATAAGCTAGAAGAATCAGCTCGAAAATAAGCCTATAAAAACTTATTTCGACAATAAGCAAAAGAAAAGAAAAGAAAAGAGATTAAGCAAAGAATAAGCTATCAAACAACTTCTTTCATTCCATAAATAAGCTCCTTACATTAAGATCAAATAAGCTTTTGAAAAGCTTTTACAAAAACTAATAAGCTAAAAATAAAACAAGGAAATAAGCTAAATATTTGATAATGAGCTAAATTAAAAACCTACACACCAAAAATGAAATCTGTGTGTTCTATTAAATAGCCAAGAATATAGGAGGGTAATTTTGTCTATTCACCGAGCCATCCAATAATAATCCAATAAACGAGGGAAAAATAGTCATCTTAGCTAGAGGAGTGCAACACAATTAAGCCAATGATTGGCATGGGGAAACTTCCTCTTACTGCCAGGTCCTGCCAGCTTCGATCCGCCAACGGAGAGCCTACACGTATCCTTGCCAACAAATTTTTAATAGATACACTAGTAGAAATGCGCCACATGGCCTCAATCATAGCGTTAATAAAACGCATTTCATCTTACACACATATTCCTCGCCCTTCCTTTTTATTTAAGAACAAGGTTTTCAACCCGCGCTCCACTGCGGAGCACGGGGTTTTACGTTTATTTATGTTGGTCGAAACAAAATTTATCAATACATATAAATTTATATAACTGTCCACCACATTGTACTTAAATAGACCTTCATTGGAGCAATATGAAACATACATGAACCAATTCTGTCAACTCGTATGAACTTGCACTAAACATCCTAAACACACGTCGACAAAGCTTACAGTTTAAGCTTTATGCCAAGCTGTTGCATATAATTGCAGTGCATCTTTCGCATATGTTGTTTCTGTTTTTAATCATTGTTGTGTGTTGCATTCTATTTCCTTTCTTCACAAATACATACCACTTCTGAGTAAGAAGCTGAGGTGCTCTGTTGCAATTTGATTTTAGGATAACTTTAGTGTCTTACAGCATTAATATTGTCACTTTATTCTTGCGTACTCCATCTGTGAATAGCCTACAGATTAATAGAAACAATATACATAAAATGGGAAGTGATAATAGACACTGCTGCAAACGCTTCTAATCATGATGTACTAAACTAATTCTATGAAGTCATGTGTAAAGCAAGTAATCTAAACATATGTAATATCTACACGTCGGGTTAAGCACGTTATACGGTTTCGTGGTCAACCCATAAGACCCAACCCTAACCCATAAACTTTCATGTATATTCTTACTTATTCTCCTCACATTCTACTAAGAAATCAATCATATTTTGACCCGTTATTAATGGGTCAATCTGTTAGCAAAGAGATGCATATTTTGTAATTATATTGTCTACTATTCAACTACAAATAATGATTTTAAGCATTCAATTAAATTATACTAAAAGAGCCTGACTCAGTTTGACATAAAATCCCTTTATTACGGAAGATGAAGTATCTGTGTGTAGGGGGGGTTGTGTATGTATCTATTTATAGATGAGTAGAAACCTAATAATATTGGAAGTAACATGATTGTTATACTTGGAGTAACCTGTAGTAATAGGGAAAAATTAATCTTTCATATGCTCTTTAGCTTATTATTTAAACACCGGATATACATATCCCTAAAACATTTATATACAGGGTACATATTTTCTTATTTTCGGTTTACCCATTCTTTGTGTGAAAATTACGTATAGTAGAACGGTATTAAGAAACTTGTAAAACAGGTTTTTTCCATGTTTACAGTTGCTGGCAATGCCAAAAAATGGCTTGCTTATTCTCCAAACACATGACATATCACCCTTGTCCCGTTCCAGTGTAGTGGCATATTTAAAATAGTGAACTAATATCAATGGATCTTTGATTAATGTCCTGCATAATTAACTATCCATCACATTTTCAGAAAATGATATTACAAAATTAACACAATGTAAAAAATTTAACAAACCTGATCAATCAGAAACCTTGAAACAATTTAGAAACTGATAACATGGGATCACCTTCATATTAGAATTCTTGTAGTTGAGTTTTTTCCTCTGCATCCTAAAAATTTGAAGTCAATGTCAATGTTAAATCAACGCAAGCATATTCATTTCCAGAAATAGCTCTTACTATAGAAGAAGTGTAGGACTAAAGCAGTAAACAACAAAAAAAAGTGTCTACCGGCGTGGGATTAAAGTAGTAAGCAACAAAAGACAAAATCTCAACCTTCGTAAAAAATTAACATTATTGCAGTTGGCCTCTGTAGCCGATTTGACCTTGCAGTGGCTGTAAGAAAAACTTGCTCCATAACTGCTTATGTTTGTAGAGCAGATTTACCCAAATCAGATTATTTGTCAAAGTCGGATCGTTTCCACTGTAACTTCATGTTGTCAAAACAGAAATTGAAATATGTTTCGTACTTGTAACGCTTTTAGTGATGGGTGGGAAGTTGTAAGGATCCTGTGTTTCTATTTCTGCCAGCACCTGGTTGTAATCTTTTGTTAGCGTATATGCTTCATCACTGAAGCAGATTATCGAAATGGTGGTTGTTCCATCGGCGACAGTTGATTTGAAACAATAGCTGGATTTATGGCAAAGATTATTATTAACTAACAGCTATGTGAAATAGATATTTGCAATTGCTAGGAGCTTGAATACCTGTAAACTGGAGTCGGTTGTGGTCCATGGTCTCTACAGCTGGGTAACGGGTAATTGAAACCTAGTAACTATGTGGGTTTATTTCCAGTAGCGTCGACGATGGGAATCGATTTCTTGTTTTTTCCATGCCCGTCATCAAAGCGTTGGTGGGAAGGTTTTAGAACGGGTGGTGCATCAGGAGTTTCGCTATACCTGCGTCATTTGTTAAGGTTAGTTGGTTTATGTTGGCTGTTGGGGTTACACTTACAGTGTACTATCAAGGATGTTAGAGCATACGTATTAAGTATTTGGTAAACTTCTGGAATGTCTGGATTCAGGTAAAATAGTGAGTCAGTGGTGTCGCTAAAATTTGTAAACCTGTGTTCATTTGTATGTTTATAAAGTTAAGTATAAAGAATGTATTATGTGTAAACTCAATTTTACGTAATTGTTACCGTTGAAGCTTGTTACCCAGCACGAACTAACATCAATAACAACAGGCTTTTCCATAGCCTCATATGCTTGGACATCGAATTTTGTAGCCATTTCGTTCCACATTGTAAAACCTATGGTGTGACCGATGTGGCAAGAGAATAGAGGAAAACAATCAGCGAGGCCATGGAATCTAATTATATTTACATTTTAACTCAACAATCAGTGACTAATTACTTTAGTGATAGTAGAGTATGCAGGTTAAATTACTTTTTTGCAAACAAAACATAATTAATTTTCATACCACAAACTAATCATTTAGAGATTTGTAGCCAAGACACAGTAGCTAGTGATACAACTCTTATCATAAAAGATGCTATATAAGAAAGCAACTTAGCTATTCAAACTTTTATGTGGTCTGTTTTGCCGAATCTGGCGAAACACATGTTGGGTGACAAACCAAACTTTAATTATTTGAAAAGGCAGATGTTGAGCACTTCAAATAAGCGTAGCCAAACACCACTTAAGTACTATAAGTTCTTCACGCGCGAGAATAGGAGACATTGAAATGAGCATTTACCTGCCATTCATTATTCGTATGAGACTGATGATCTTTTTCGTTCCAACTTTCTAATTCGTTGCATTAACTTGTTGAGAATCAATTAATCCCACAGAATCTCCTTATATAAGAATCAGAATCTAATACAAACACCAAGATAAAATACCAATTTTGACATTAAGTACTTAACAAACTCCGAAATCAAACTTGTATACAAAGTTGGCTGACCGGAAACTCGTGTGTAGCGTAGGTCTTGAATCTCAGTCATTTGGGATATCCTATCTAACCGCTGTTGATGTGCGTTGCCATTAAAAGCTTCTTTAGCTAACTCAACTATTGGTCACCACACCCTTAAAATTTTTTATCATAAAGAATAAGATAAGATGGTAGTAGGAGTAAATAGATGATCAATGATGTATGCAACATGAAAGACTACAATACGATTACAACATTAAGATCAAGACTGTTCAAGTACCTAAATCTTCCAGTTGATTGAACTAAAGAGCGGGATTGAGATAACTTGATACTTGGAATCTGAAAACAAAAACAATTTTACAGATTACAACATGGCTACGAAAATTTAACAGATTACATCAAACAAAAAGTTCATAAAAGGAAGAGCAAAAGAAAAAGACACGCATATGACAATAGTTCTTTTGCGTTTTCACCAACGATCATTTGGGGATAGTCAAGGCTGCTAATCAGATTGGGCACAATGCGGGATTGGGACACAATTAGGGCTGTAGTTTGTCGTTTCGAACTCAATGTGTAGTCAAAAAGTGTAGACAGTTAGGGTTGTTTCTAAATCAAATTAAAGAATCAATTCAGTCAATCAAATACTTATACCTGGGGGTGATTATTTTCGGCTTATATAGCCGTCTTAATTAGCTTACTGGATTTTGGGCTTATGTTTTTCATAAGCTCATTTTATGTGGCTTATAAAAACTTATTATAACATAAGAAACATATATAAGCCGAAAATATTCAAAGTAAGCCACAAAAAGTGAGCATATGAAACATATATAAGCCTAAAATCAAATAAGCCATAAGCCGCCTATATAAGCCGAAAGTCATGATCATATACCCACATTTAGGGGTAATTCATTTATGTTTTTCGTTGTATATTTTATAAACCTATATTTTTGCTTCCTTTGTAACTTAATCTACCATTGAACAAATCTATTTGCTTAACCCACGCCTTCAGATCGAACTTCTGAGTCGTTACTAACAACCGAGAAGCTAGTCTCCCCCCACCCCCAACACTTTTGGCGAATCCTGTTAATATACTACCCACTGGTGAAGACTATAGCAATCTAGTAACTAATTCGGTCAATGGCTTAATATGTTTTTCTAGTTACAAATTCCCCCATAAAGAAGTCATTTAGAATTGGAAGCCTTCACTCTCGACTTTATTACCTCGTTTACCGGTTTGAGTTTGATAGTCGCTCGGTTTTCCAAAGCTGAGACACCAACATGATGCATACCCACCGGTGATAACCTAAATACATAACCGAATAATTTTTTTTGGGTAAAGGGTTACCCCGGTTACATAGTCAGTATTATGGCAAACCTATAAAAAAGCTAGTTGAAAATAGATGTAAACCAAAATGAAAATCATTTTTTTTCCCAAAAATCAAAACAAAACATCTGAATCTTATAAAACCACATACCTGCAAAGGATTGATAAACCCTCCGCCTGATTTTCAAGCCGCAGCCGCAACCACCACACTCCCAATATCGAAAATCAAATGAACAACTAACAAAAAAAACTAAAGTTCAAAAAAGCACTAAAAAAAATTTTAATAAAAAATACAAATAACAACAATCCCCCAAAATTATTAATTAGGGGTTCACTGGTTTTTGTGGATAAAGAGAGGACAAACAAAACCACCCGTATGTAATCCTACCGACATTCTTAATTAGGGTTACCTGGTATTGTGGATTAGAGAGGAGAGAGATTGGAAAGGTGAAGACGACGAAGAGAAAAAGTTATTTATGGGACGGTGGGACGGTGGAAGAGAGAAAGGGGAGAGAGAACACGTATCCAGGGTACGTGTCACCTTGGCCATCAAAGGAGTACCGGGGTTTTATTAAAACAGGTATGGACCGGGTATTCCGGCGGGTTAGGGTCGAAGTTACGGTTTTCGGCGGGTTTCCGGCGGGTTTATGGGTTCAGGCCGGGTTGCATTTAATGCTTTGAATGGGGGTGCATTAAAAGACCTCGGGGGAACGATCTCGATCTTTAATTATATAGTATAATTGAATAAAAGCCTTGCCACGTGTTAGGTTATGGTTTGCCAAAAAGAAGATAGTGGGGTGAGAGTGGGTATCTCACGCGCCAGACCTGAATTAATTTTGAGGCAGTGTAGTACACTCGCCAAAATCTATGAACCGTGACTAGCAATTGATAACTTCATTTCATCTTGGGGCCGCATATTAAGCATTTTCATTGGGCCTGTTTTAATTTTTGCTGGGCCGAAATCATTTCATATGAATCTTGGGTTGGACTAGTGTTCCAACGTGGGCTGGCTTTATAAAGAGTAGTTTCACTAGGGCTTCTAATAAGTATGGGTCGGTCCAACCCATATAAATGGTGTCGGGCCAGCCCAATAAGAGATGAATGCACCGTTAGACTCGTAATTTTGTGCTCTTTCCGATGAAATGCTCGAGAATTTTTATGACTTCGTCTTGATCTCGAATAATTAGTAAACTTGATCTAACCGAATCCGGAAATTCCCGTTTGTGCATTGTTTTCAATCCTTTGTACCTGCAAGGCATAAAAACACAATACAAACATATTTTCAATATAATTTTCCATATTTTAATGTTTTTAGTTCGATTTATAGTGTTTTCCGAGGTTATAAAGATGTGTGTTTTAGCACACATCCATTTTTTGTCTTTGTATGTAGCCATCTTTTTTTCCTATTGTGTCACTAAACATTCAAATTTCGTACATTGTGTGTACCAGTGACCTGCTTGATCTGCTGGAGCCAGTTAAGCTAACGATCATTTATTTTATTATAGCAACGTTAGTCCTTTATACTAACGACAGTTTGTAATTAATTGAAAATTTGTTTTTTTTAAAGTCTCTTTTATCTTATTATTTTTAAAACTTATACACGTTTTTACACACATTTTTATCCATGTTTTTATACACACATTTGTATACACGTTTATACACACGTTTTTATGCATGTTTTTATTGTTATAAACCAATCCCGGTTTTCCTCTTCCCTAAAGAGAAAAAAAACAAAAAAAAAAAAAAACCTTTCCCCCACCAACCTTGAACCCCCACCATCACATGTTGCCAACTACCACCTTTTTAACCCACCAACCCCTCCTAAATCCAGTCCTAACCTTAAACCCACTCCCACTAGCCTTTTAAACTGCCACGTTGGCAATCCCCCTCAACCCAAGAAAAATCCATGGCCGAAATTGAGTATAAACAAACACAAAACCTAATCAAAGGCTGGGAATTGTTGCTGAGGTTGTACACACACAAGAAACACAAGTTGAGAAGCTATGAAGGCCAGAGACTTCTATATAAGCAAGAAAACACACCCGAAGAAGACGACTTTTTTTTATTTTTTACTAGCTTCCTTTTATTTAACTTTTAATTTAAAATTGTAATTTAAAGTTTTCAGAATGTTTACTTTGTAATATTGTTAATTTTTCTTTAATTCCCAAGATTTATGAAAAATTTTGTTGTTTTGCTACTGTTGAAATCACAAGGTTAAAAGATATATGTTTAAACCTGTTTAACTTGTCTTATTTTGCCCTTAACTCAGATCATTAATCATAGGGTTAACTAATTAGTTCAGGTTTAAGTCAAAAACATTTTGTTTAAAAGATTTTTAAAAATAAGGGGGTGTTTGGCTTAAAGGGCAAAATGGGTCAAAAGGGGATGTACATGGGTTTGGAACTCTCAGCCATCTTTGGCTGAGAATTTCAGTCCATTTAGTTAAGTAAATCAAAAGTTTTTAAGTATAAACGTGGCATTTGAGTTTTTTCTTTTGATTGGTTCACTTTTCTGTTAAAATAAAAGACAAAGGTTAGTGATTATTTCAGGTTAGGTTAATAGGTTAATAGTTGTTACTTTGTCCATTTTTAAAGCTAAATGCCAGCATACAAGTGAGCTTGCTCTGTTCTTTACCATAGTCAAAACTTTTGAGAAAAATTGCACTGTTCAAAATGTCAAGTTTTATTTTTTTGAAAACCTCTTACAAAGCTGGTTTATCAGCAGTATTAATTTTGTTTTTAAAAGGACTCAAATTTTAGAAATAAGTTTTCTACTCTATGTCCCTTAAATCTGTTCATAATTTGGGTATTCAGACTAAGCGCCTTTTGGAGCTATTTTATAAGCTCAAAAAACAGCCTTTGTCCTGCCTTTGTCTGATGCCCTGGAGCAAAAACAAGCACAACAGCCCCTTCTTTCCATTTTAGCTTAATTAACCTAGGTTTTTATTTCTTTTCCTAGTAGCTTATTAGGTATCCTTTAAGCCCCCAGAGTTGTATGGCTTAATTCTTTGTTTGTTAGCTTAATTCTAGGCTTCAAAGTAGGTGGTTTTCTTTTTTTTTAAAACTGTCAATTTAGCTTATTGATTGTTTCAGCTTATTATAGGGCTTATTCTAGTCAAACTTAGTTAACTTAGGTAATTTTAGCTTATAATATTAGGTTAGTTCTTAGTTCAGCTTATTTTAGCCCTTTAAATCCATAGAATAAGCCAAATAAGCTTTTTAAGCTTATTTGGCAACCTGTCATCAAACAGCTTATTTTTCTAGCTTATTTAGTGACTTTCAGACCTCATGCTCTTTATTAAAAATGTTGCCCCTAAGTTGCTTAACAACTTTGCTTTTATAAGTTTCTGAAAATATGCCACTTGGACTAGTTTTGCAATCGGGGTCCATTTCAGGGACTATTTATGTCACTTTCTAATCTTATTGTTAACTAGGTTAGTGCCTGTAGTTAGTTAGGGGTTACACTGTTAGTCCTTAGGTATTACACTGTAGGTCCTTGTCAGTTAGTAAGTTAGCATAATTAATTTAATTAAATTACTTTAGGTAGAAATTTCATCAGTTAAAAATTATACTTAATCTGCTACATAAAACTTAGGCATTTTTATTATTTTTAGATTTGTTACTTTTTGTTTATATTATAATTTGATTTTTTTAGAATTTTACACATTATTTTTTTGTCTTTTTCATTTTTAAGTTATATTTAGTAATTAATTATTAAAAAATTCATATAAAAATATAAAAATTAAACAAACAAATATTTTTTCTTTTTTTAGAAATTTTCTTTAAACAAATAGTTGTAAGGAAAATTATTAAAACTTATGAGGGTGATTTTTGCGCCCAATTTTCATTTCCGGGCTCGTTTTACGAGTTCGGCTTTTTCGTTTCTTACCGTTTTGTCGCTTTAACTCCGATTTTGAAATTTTTTTTACATTTCTTTTAAGTTTAGAAATATTTTAATTTATTAAAATTAAAATTAATTTTATGACTTGATTTTGTAATTTTAGTTTTAGTTACGATTTAATTCCCGGAAGTCTATGATGCAAGTTATTTAGTTTAATATTTTAATTGATTTTTAGTTAAGTATTTTTAGAGGGCGGCACTAGTTATGTTCCCCGTAGATTTCTTAGGATTTTACATTCCATTTATTTATCCCACCCCGTAGTTTAGATTTATCCGATAACTATTTTTGTTCCCGTATATATTTTAAGGTTCCCATGTTCCACTGCTTTGTTCCCCGTAAATAATTTTAGTTTTCTTAATATAATTTTAGTTATTCAGTTAAAAAAAATCTAAATCATTTGTTTCTCAATTCAAATCATCATTTCGTCAATTCGATCGTATCGATTTACATTCCAGCCTCGTCGGGGATTTACACCCCGAAAGCTCTATACTACTTCTGTATCACTTGACCAGCTTTTAGACTATTCTTACTATATATTTTGATAATTTATTATATTAATATTATATTTTTAAGGTATAAGTCAGAGCGGATCATTTCCAAAAGAGATGTGGGGTGAGAGTGGGTATCTCACGCGCCAGACCTGAATTAATTTTGAGGCAGTGTAGTACACTCGCCAAAATCTATGAACAGTGACTAGCAATTGATAACTTCATTTCATCTTGGGGCCGCATATTAAGCATTTGCATTGGGCCTGTTTTAATTTTTGCTGGGCCGAAATCATTTCATATGAATCTTGGGCTGGACTAGTGTTCCATCGTGGGCTGGCTTTATAAAGAGTAGTTTCACTAGGGCTTCTAATAAGTATGGGTCGATCCGACCCATATAAATGGTGTCGGGCCGGCCTAATAAGAGATGAATGCACCGTTAGACTCGTAATTTCGTGCTCTTTCCGATGGAATGCTCGAGAATTTTTATGACTTCGTCTTGATCTCGAATAATTAGTAAACTTAATCTAACCGAATCCGAAAATTCCCGTTTGTGCATTGTTTTTAATCCTTTGTACCCATCAAGGCATAAAAACACAATGACAAACCTATTTTCAATATAATTTTCCCATATTTTAATGTTTTTATTTGACCGATTTTATAGTGTTTTCTGAGGGTTATAAAGATGTGTGTTTTTAAGAGCACACATCCATTTTTTTGTCTTTGGTATGGAAGCCATCTTTTTTTCCTATTGTGTCATTAAACATTCAAATTTCATACATTGTGTGTAATGGTGACCTGCTTGATCTGCTGAAGCCGGTTAAGCTAACGATCATTTATTTTATTATTGCAACGTTAGTCTTTTATACCAACGACCGTTTGTAATTAACTGAAAATTTGTTTTTTTTTTTTAAAAGAAGTCCACTTTTTATCCAATCTTATATATTAAAACTCTTATTATAATTAACGTTTTTTTACACACATTATTATCCATGTTTTTAAATATACACACAATTTGTTACATTTAAACACACGTTTTTTTTTTTTATGCATGTTTTTAAACACATTTATACAAAACAAACACGAATTAAATTTTTTTTATAACACAACACGTTTTTAAATACACAACATTTGTATACTATATATTTTAAAATTTATATACATACACGTTTATAACATAAACGTTTTTATATTATTTAATAAACAACGTTTTTAATATACACAAACTAATGTTTTTGTAAACACAAAAAACACACCCAAATCCCACAACAACAACCACACTACATTATTAAAGACTATATAATATTTAACCAACACAACTAACACAAAAAAAGAAAAACAATATTATATGTTTTGTAGACACACATTTTTATAGACGTTTATACACACGTTTTTATACACGCGTTTTTATACACACATTTGTATACACATATTTTTATACACGTTTATACACACGTTTTTGTTCGTCATACGCCAAATCTGTCCCATATTTATCAACAACATAGTCCTTGACTTGATCTGTTAATACAACTTGCGACCAATCCTTATCCCTCCAATCTGGAACGGTCATTGTTACAATGGAATGGGTCGAATGATTTCATAAAGGGAAAATAGGGGGATAAAAAAATAGGAGATGAATCTAAAGACTTATCATTTGTTACAGTGCAATGGGTCGAATGAATGGCTAAAAGGGCGAGGGGGATAAACATCGGTCAAAATAATCGGGTTGTCACACCCCGCCCATGGCATAAACGTGAGGCGCGACGGAGAGGATCATCATAACACATTGATATAAGATAACAGAGGCATTACTAAATGAAAACAACATCACAACATGCCATGATGACTCCCGACACAAGCAAAGACTTGTGTCGTGGTTAGTCGTTACCACGACAATCATAGTCATAAGTCATAACAATCCCACAACCCGAGATAAGTTTCACACAAATGTTCACAACCATACAACAAATATAATCCATAGAGTGTACTAATGAGACTTCAACTAAGGAAAATAACCCATGGGGATTTTTTTTCTTAAGTCTCACTAAGCCATGTAACAAGCTCTAACTCCTTAAGCTTCATTATTGTTAACACCTGAAAACGAATACTCGAAAACATCAACATAAAGTTGGTGAGCTCGTGGGTTTAAGTAATAAACCCATTTGTTGTGCACATAATACATGTAGAACAATAGTGAGAATGATATATAGTTATATACATATGCAAGCACTTAATGTAAACACATAATCGCAACAACTGAATCTCATAACACAAACCACACAGTAAAAATCCACGCAATGAGACCCAAAGGTTGGACGCTACTTACCCAAATAGTACTAGGTGCTAATTCCCATATTAGACTATGTACCTAGGGTCTACAATCACATAACACAATAATACCAAAGGGCAGGGCGCTACTTACCCAAATAATACTAGGCGCTACTTCCCATATTGTACTATTTATCCATGGTCTACAACCACACATTAAGGGACATATAGAAATACAAACGCACATCTTGTCCAAAAATACAAAAAACATTGTATCACAGCATGAAAGCATTAAAAATATCATTTCCCCCAATGAAAAGCATAACTAAAAAGGGGCTACGAAACTCACCTTAGCAAGCGAAACGTAAGTACAAGAGGATTGCAACTCAATGCAACCACGATCCTAAGGCAAGACCTTAAACTTATACCTTCTAAAACACGACATAGGACAAGTAAAGTACTAAATATTAACTAAATGATATGTTTGGACTTGAAAATGACAACTAGTTAAGTCACTCATTTAGACTTGACAAAATATGACACTTTTACTATTACACATTAAAATCATAAATCTGTCCCAAAAATAAGGTCACTTCAATTGACCGTTTAACCAAGTTTTTAAGTTTTTATGGTCTAACCTGTATGTCTAAATAACAGGTCTTAAGTGAGTCCTTGAATTTTTATAGATTTTATTAAGTGTTTATCATATTCAAATAACCATGACAAATGACGAACTCAGTTCTTGGCATGTCTACCTATTTTAATGATTAGAAGGTCTTAATGGTAGATTCAACTTTTAAGTTTCTGGTGACATGAAGTTAACATGTATAACTAATCCTACAACCATTTTCAAGCCCTAACATGCATGCATGATTGAGTTATACCCGAAACAAGGCACATATAAATCTGAAAATTAGTCAGACTACCTTCTGTTTTAAAACGACCCATTTGGGATTTAAAAGTTGGATTCATTATTCAAAACCACCTAGATTTTAAAGAAAAAACCTAAAAATAACCGTGAGAGTTAGAACTAAGGAAAAAGGTTAAAGTATGACCAAGATATACATTTTTAAAGTTGACCTAGGAAATCTGTCAAAAAGTGGCAAGATTTACACACGTTTCTTGCAAACCCATTTCGAATGACCAACTCAGTTTTAAGACTTGAGACTAATATGGTTGGAAAGCCATTTCAAAGATCTATCTCTAAGGAAAAAGAACAAGTCATGGTGATAAGTTATGAGTAAGTTACACCCTTTTAAAGTCGACATAAAATTCTAACCATCAAGCTGTGCATGGTTTTAGTCCATTTAACACACTTTTTACTTAATCAAACTCCCAAAAAATGACCAAATAAGCTCATGAACCAGTTGTATAACATTATAATAGTCTTAATATGTCTTAAACACAGAAGTTTATTTATTCAAAAAGTCTCTTACAGATTATGCAAAAGAAAGAGTACAAAGATTGTTAATATGAGGTTTTAGGTGCAAGATAGACACAAATCATCTTTCACCTTAGTTTTACCATTAAAAACCTTCAAGAGATGATAAAATAGACCTAGGGATTGAGATTTATCAAAGTTTTAATGGCGTTCTTTGATGGCTTTTTGATGATGGATTGTTGTAAGGATGATGAAATAGGTTACAAGTAGTGATGTTTCTTGTGTCTTAAACACAGAAGTTTATTTGTTCAAAAAGTCTCTTACAAATTATGCAAAAGAAAGAGTACAAATATTGTTAATATGAGGTTTTAGGTGCAAGATAGACACAAATCATCTTTCACCTTAGTTTTAC
>BQNB010090201.1:0-27208 GCA_026074375.1 Tanacetum coccineum | reverse complement strand
ATTAATCTAAACCATTATATGAAAATAAAATGAATGGATAAGATGAAGCGGTTTGTTCTTTTTTTTGACCATGTTCCTTATGGAACTTTTGTCTTCATGCTATAGTAGCTATAATAGATTGATTTTATGCAAAACGATTTCATGCTACAGTAGCCATAATAGATTTAACGCAAAGCAATTTCATGTTACAATAGCTTATAGCTATAATAACGTTGTTATTGTTTTAATTATTACCTTTGTTTGCAAAAAAAAGGAGACTTTGTTTTGCATGTAATGGACCCATTTGGTGTTTGTATAAGTAGTTTAATTAAAAAAACATAACTATTCAAATTTTTGATATTTTTTGGTACCGTCACGCTTTGGTATCGGTATCGTATTAGTGGTCTCGAATTTCTTTATTGCTCGACTCATGATACTGGTCTCGTACCGTACACCCGGGGTCGGTTCCGTTTTGATACAAAACTAGTACGGTTCCGATCGAGTTTATATGCTCATCCCTGGTGTTAAATAAACAAATGTGGCAAAATTGAATAGGAGGAGTATGTAACCGTAAACCGTGTATGATGTTGATATTACAAATTAAATACAACTTTTTAGCCCAACAACATCCATGTGTATTCAAGATTAATGGTCTCGGAGTTATGGTTAACCGCCTCATAAATATCCAATAATGGTCCAAATTTCCCACCTCTATTAGCACGCCACCTCATCATTTGTGAATTCCACGCAAGCTACCAAAAAACCACTAATTTTTATTTGATAGAAGAAAAATAATTAATTTGTACTATCAAAAATGCAAGATGAGATCAATGTAGACCCAACATTTATTATAATAGACCAATCATAGCAACTTATTTTTTTATTAAATTAAAAAAACCCATATTCCATTTTTTTAAAAATAAAAATATCTTGCAAACGGTAAATCGTCAAACGACAAAAAATACACCATCGCGACGAGAATTAAATCATCTTCTTATAGAGGGGCACTTTGATATACTTTCGACGAACTTTATTTTTTTATTTTTTTTCAGCCACGTCTGAAAAAATCACATATGATTTGTATCAGTATCACATGTGATTTAACAAAATCATATGTGATTTGTGATACAAATCACATGTGATTTTCCAGAATCACATGTGATTTTTTCAGACGTGACTGAAAAAAAATAAAAAAAAAAGTTTGTCGAAAGTATATCAAAGTGCCCTCTATAGAAAGATGATTTAATTCTCGTCGCGATGGTATGTTTCATTTTGCGTAACGATTAACGGTTTGTGAGATATTTAATTTTTTTAAAAAAAGGTAAAAAAAATTAATTTTATTTAATTTGATGAAAAAATGAAAAACCATGATTGTTTCATTGGATCTTTACTAAATTGTGAGTTTATGTTGAACTTTTCTCTATGTCAATATTCAATGCAAGAATCATAGTGTGATAAAAGGTTTGATACACCTTCATATAATCGACATATCAATATATTAAAAGGAAGTGGATATTTGGACCTCTTAAAATGTTCCCAATACTTTTCTTATTTTTTTCAGTTTATTTCTTATTTATTTTTATTTTTATTATTTTGTTTATGTTATAAAACTGTGAAACGAAAAGTGCGAAAAGTGCCAATATTTTTAGATCTACGGATGTGGTTTTTAAACGTATTGGTTTTACAACTTAAAACGAGCTAGCGGCGCATCTTGTTGTCCATTTGCCTTCCACCATTATGTAAATCTTATTTCTAATAAAAATATTAGAATGTTCATATTAAATTTTTTTTATAAAATTTGACAAGTCAAAAGTATTAAACTATCAAAATACGAAACAAAAACTAAAAAAAAATTTGTTGTATTGTAACCGGAGGAAAAAGGGGTAGAGTTGGTACTTTTTGTACTTTTTGGGATAAGAAGGGTATTTATATATAAAGACCTCTTAAAAAGCCATTTGTACCCCTTATGTTTTCTGGTTTTTTATTTATTTGTTTTATTTTATTATTTTTATAATTTTGTTTATATTATAAAACTGTGAAACTGAAAATGCAGAATCAAAATTATAAAATTTAACAAGTCAAAAGTATTAAACTGACAAAAAATACGGAACAGATCATGATTAAAGACTATGTTATACTGTAAAGAGGGGGAAAAAGTGCATGAAGTACAAGACATTTGTCCTATTTGTAGGCCAAGAGGGTCTTTATGCACCCAAAAATCTTTACAATAAGTTTTTGATACTCATGCTTTACTGCGTCGCATTTTGTACATCGATTTTTTAAAAGAATTGTATACCATAAAGTATAATAACTGGATGCCGTTTCTAATGATATACAAAATTACGAATCCATGCTAATATGCAATTTAACATATAAATTTATGAATTCATAAATGAAATTAATGTGGCATTTCCAATTTCCACATCTGTTTAATTTACATATCAAATCATCTCGCAATTGCCGAAGTATCACTGTCCTAATACTAATACATGTTCTACATACCTCTTCACCACAATAAAAGTAACAACCTATTGTCAACAGTTTCGCTCTAACCTCTATCATCAGCTTCATTAGTATGGTTATAAACAACATCCCAGATGACCTGAATAGCTAAAGAATTTCAACATATTTCACATATATCACTTGTAACTTCTACTGATCAGAATAACGACACAATCAAGGTCCACCAAACATAATCTTTATGGGTCATGTTATTGCTACCCCTTACCACCAATACCAACCCCCCCCCCCCCCCCCCCCCCCTTACTACCCGTTGTGTTGACAGGACAAAACAATTTTTTATGTTTTTCGTTTCGTATTTTTCACATTTTACAGTTTTTGACTTATAAGACTTTATAACTTTAGTTCCGCATTTTTTCCCGGCAATTTTACCCATTTTATTAACAGGATAAGACGGCTTCTTGCTGCGTATTTTTCATGTTTTACTGCTTTTAACATATCAAACCTTATATTTTCTGTTTTGTTTTTTTTTATTTAACAGTTTTATAATACAAACAAAATTAAAAAATTAATTTTTTTTTTAAAGGGGTATTGGCAACACTTTTGAGAGGGTCTTAATAAGTAACCCCAATCTTTATACCTTGACTCTTGCAAGATGTAAAGCTTTAACGATCTGTTGGTCTTCAAAATCAGAATATCAATGTAAACTTAGATAGCAAGATGCAACTATAAAAAAGAGAGGTGCGATTGGAATGTGGATAGGGGTGTCAGTAGGGTCGGGTTGACCCGACCCGACCCGAACCCGATAATGCTAATCGGGTCGGGTAAAATCAGGTTGAAAATTCTTGTCGGGTTGTTTTGACCCGAACCCGATAACCCGATAGTATTATCGGGTCGGGTTGGGGTTGTATTAATTTTCTTATCGAGTTATGAGGTCAACCCGATAAGACCCGAAAATCAATTTTCTATTTTTTTATAATTTTCTATGCTACTACTATACTACATGAATCCACTGGTTTCTTGGAAATATATTGTAATTATTGTAATGCATGGTCTAAAAGTCATGTGTTGTTTACTTGCTCAGTAGCAAAGCAATATGCAATACTGTCTGCAGTCTGCAATATGCATTTGTTTGTGTATTGTAAAAATGGGCTTTTGGCATTTGCTTTGTTTCAACAATCTTCTTCATTATTAGTGCTACCAATGCAATATACATTTGTTTGTGTACTGTAAAAATGAGCTTTTGGCATTTCCTTTGTGTCAACATTCTTCTTCATTATTAGTGCTACCCACCAATACTACTGTTGCAATTTGCATATAGAATACAAAGGCCTAATGACTTTCGAGTGGTAATGAAAAAAAGACTTGCAAATAGAAATATAACTTGTGATTTTAATTTATTAATGGCCATATGATCCAAATAATAGTGTAGTAGTCTTTTTATAAACAAAAGCTTTGTGTTTCGAGTATATTTTTTGTTTAATCGAATATCAAATAACAGTGCAAGCCATTTTTTATTATTATTCAATTAGATATAACAATGTAAGGCATTAGTTCTTTATAGAAGTTCTCATTTGTAGTATACCACCCGAACCCGATAACCCGATTCCTTATCGGGTCGAGTTGAGGGTGAGTTTTAAAAAATCAAACCCGACTCAACCCGACCCGATAAGACCCGATTACCCGATAACCCGACCCGATAACACCTCTAAATGTGGATATAAATATGCACAAATATTCACACAGAAAGTTATGAACATGTCTTAATGATAGAAAATATATATTACCATGTGAATATGTGCTCTCTGAGTCGCATTGTTCTTTTGATCTAATGTGGGTCTTGTTTTGGGTTTTTATACGATCTTATGTGATAAAATTTGTGCCGAGATATCTTAAGAAGTCGGCTTATGGGACCTATTCCTCGTGGCTTTTCGGACCTTCCTAAACTACAAAGACTGAAGATTTATTAACCTTTCTTTTTCTTTCTTTTAAATTTAACTTTTGTTTCCTGAAATGGTATATTGTATTATATTCACCTCAATAATGTTAGCCCGTGTTAGTCAATGTAATTTATGATAGTCAAAGTTTCTAGTCAAAGTAATTTATGATAGTTAAAGTTATTAGTCAAAGTCATTTATGTCAGTCAAAGTCATTTATTATGGATTCTAGAATTGTCCATATACTCCTATATATTGTATGATTCTTATGAGAAATGCAAGACACAAATTATATCTCTAAACCATTTCTTACAAATAAATGTAGATGTTCAATAATAGTGTAATCTGAGAAAAATAAATATCTATGTTCACAATATCTTAGATGAGCATGTTATCTGAAACCAATCTTAAATGCGTGTCTTTTTTTGATAATTCATTAAATGGCTCAGTATCGTCCAATATTTGGCAAAACAGAACTTTCAATTCAACCGCACAGCTTACCTTGTAAGACCTGAAACTCGAATATGCTCTCATATCTGTGTGCACCACACCTAGACCACAATTTTGTATCCTACTGTTGTTGCAATAAAGAAATATATTTACTCCTCCGTCCCATATTAATGTCCACATAGAATCTTTAAGTCTTTTTTACAACTTTGACCTAAATATTTGTTTGTTAATATAATATTAACCGGAAAAGTCTACCAACGAAAATATAATTCAAAAATCTATACATTCATATATCTTTCATCAAGTAATCCAATAACGAAAGAAGAAAGGTCAAAGTTAAAGAAAAAAGACTTTGAAAAAGTCAAGTGGACACTTAATGTGGGACGGAGGTAGTAGCAAAAGTGTTTGATGGTTTTCTAAGCTCACATCTTCTATGGTCTCACAGGGATATGCAAAATAACAGGTTTTTAGGCATTTCAGGCAGCACTAACATCCCAACAAATGTCACCATAAGGTTTATGTATAACAGTTATACGACTTGATCGACAAAGTTATTCTCGTGGGAAATGCAATGGGTAAGACAGTTAAGAAGGCTGGAGGAGCTGCTATGAGCCTATGATTATTGCAAACGATAAACTAACTGGCAATAGTGTAGCAGTAAAAGTACATGTCCTTCTTTCATCTCTATTTGGAACGGTACTTGGAGTAAAATCGGCTCAAACTTCATAGCTCCTAAATCTTTATGTTATAATATGTGTTATCAATCTTACCTACACTATAAACATAAACCACGGCTATTTCGAATACGAAAATCATTTAGATGCAACTATGTCAAATAGTTGCATTACAGGGAATATATTTTTTTCTGCGTAAGTTTAACGAAGTGTTACTTACTTGTTATACGTTTGAGGGCTAACGTTTGAATTACCCATTTGACTTACACTTGTCTCACCAATGGTGATTCCTGATGCCGCGACCATAGCTGCAACAAAAATCCGTGTTACTAAACTACAAAAGCACATTTGAACAATAAGTTCCACTGCTCATTTGACTACAACTGATTATCAGATTCCTAGCGTTTAATATCGCATAAAAAATCTACACCTAAGCACCCCTGACATGAATGAACAGAACTTAAGATATCATGATTTGCTATTTGGAAGAAAATCTATTATACAAAGCTAATTATGAGTTGTAAGAAATGATTTCTAGGTGCATGCTAAAAATTAGCGACAGAAAG
Source organism: Tanacetum coccineum (assembly GCA_026074375.1). Classification (NCBI taxonomy): domain Eukaryota; kingdom Viridiplantae; phylum Streptophyta; class Magnoliopsida; order Asterales; family Asteraceae; genus Tanacetum; species Tanacetum coccineum. The sequence continues at coordinate 21,142 of BQNB010090201.1, read as the reverse complement.
AGCCACACTTGGATTCCCATATACACATTACATATGGAAATTCTCTGCGCCATCCCTATGAAAAAAGTTCAAATTGCTAATTTAATAATGCTTCAATATATATTACTGTAAATAGAAGTTATGAGGGAAAAAGCTACATGAGGAGCAGCCTGAGCTCGCAGAGGTCCATGAGCTACCGTATATGCCGTATTGCGACCACCCATTATACTTGTATTTCCAGAGATTGAAGCTATTGTTACCCATGATTACAGGCATCGATGAGGTAAACTATGATATTATTGTCTGCGAACAGAAGAAAAGCATGTACTTGCTGGGTCAGCGCAACGACAATCAAAAAATCCTACAATTCAGTGTATAAAGTAAGTTAGAAAGGCTTCTTATCCACTCGTTCTTTAATAAATACTAGCAGGGTACCCACGCAATGCGGCAACGGGTAACTATAGTTTTGCTGCTCTCAAATGTATTCATTTAACGGTTTCTAACAAAAATATAAAGTCTGTAGAAAGTACCCAAAGTTGATGAATGAAAGTGATGGTATATTGAGAGATTATTTTTGTTGTAAAAAGTATTTGTGCGTGCGAGATATGAAATAGTTTGTGTGGATTTATATGGTGAATGCGGTTACATATATTTAATAATCATTATTGATAGTAATGACTTTTAGCGGTTACACGTTTTTAATAATTATTTGAAGTTGTTATAATGATAGATTAAATGGGCTCTTAAATGGGTTGTTACAATGATATTGATGACTTCCATAACAAGCAAGTTTAAGAGTCTAATTTTTAAGCCTCGCTATTAATGGAATAGTCCCAAATGCATTATAAGGTAACTAGACGAGTACCCGTGCATAACACCGGTAATTTCTAGCTGTAGATAATTAACGATATGCGATATTGTGGTAAATATTTCTTATAAAGTTCAAAATAAGCGTTTTTCTAAAAAAATATAAAGAATATCTGCAGAAAGTACCCGTAAGAGTTGAGAAGTGAAAGTGACGGTATATTGAGAGATTATTTTTTGTTGTAAAATAACATTTGTGTGGGGAGATATGAAATGGTTTGTGTGGATTTATATGGTGGATGCGGTTACACATTTTTAATAATCATTATCGATAGTAATGATTTTTAACAGTTACACTTTTTAATAATTATTGAAGGCCGTTACAATGATAAATTAAATAGGCTATTATAATGTTATAATTGTATTGATGACTAAATTTATTATTCAAATGTTGTTACAATTTATTGTGTTTCATATAATAAAATTCAGTTTTCATTCCTTACAAAAAAATACATTCAGTTTTAACTATTCACATTCACATTCAAGAATTGTAGCAATATCCTTAGTATAGAAGTATAGATAGATAAAATCACAATATTTATTTCCTTCTTTTGCCTTCTTTATTTAAACCCGAGTCACAAATAAAAACAAAAAATAAAATAAAATTATATATGAATATATGAATCTTTGATAAAGACAAGATCATGAAACTCTAATAGCACAACATATAATTTCGCTGGCTTTTTTTGTTTTTTTGCTTTTTCACTCGTGGACGAGCTAGACCTTTTACTTTATGGCTTACAATAGTGGCGGCATTCAGTGGTAGAGGGGTTTGGTGGTGGTGGGTTTCGGTGTTGATGGGGTTACAATCATGGATGAGCTCGTTGGTGGAGGTGAATGGTGGTGTAGTGGTGGAGTTGGTGGGGGAGTGGAGTTTATAGGCTTCATGAAACCCGCTATGCAAGGCTGCAAAGAAACCAACATATATATACACAGTCTAAAAAATATAACATACTTTCATCATTAGGGTTTTGAGAAAAGGAGGCATACCTTTTTTAAGGATTTAATCGTAGCCAATGTACCAACCTACAGAAACATGAATAAATTAGTATGAAAACATGGTAGAAGTGGTTTACGATGATACTCATAACATGATATCTAAAACTGAGAACCAAAACGAAAGCAAAAAAGTGTGAATGTGATGAAGCTGGATATTGAGAAGAATAAGTGTTTATGTTTCTGTGTGTTTTTCAATGCAATTGTGGTCCCTATTTATAGGGGATTTACCCAAACTATAGTCAATGAAAATTAATGGGCCTATTAATTTCTTCCATAATTAGCCTTCATAATTATAGAAATTAGTGGTTACATGAACACATTAAATGCAGTCATTTAATGAGCAATTATATTACTTAAATGTTATTTACGTTTTTAATGTATGATCAATGTTATTTACGTTTTTAAAACATTAGCATTAAATGAGCAATTATATTACTTAAATGTTACGTTTTTAAAACATTAGCATTACATGTTTATAAACCCTAAACCCTAAAATAGCAAGATTTCATGCATTAAATTTTTCAACATTTCATATTTTAGCAGTTTTTCAACTTTCAAGAGAATCCTAAATTCTCTTTATAAGTAGTATAGATAGTTTTCAGAGTTGTATGTTGCACGCGACTTCAACATTCATCGGCGGCAAGTATATAAGGAGATGGTGCCCGCGCGTTGCGGCTGGTATTTAAGACTATAATTACAGTAACTTTTTTTCTATTTAGATTATTTTTTGTAAATTGGATCTAATCACCAACATTTCAAATTTATTTTCAAACATGCATTTAATGACAACACCAACTCTAATTATGATAACAATGAGACATAAGCACTCAACAACAATTCTTTCTTTATAATCTACTTTGTATTATAACAAAGTTGACGATACTATATTAACTATGATACCAATTTTTGCAAACATATCTCTCGAAAAAAACCAAACACATGACCATATCGTATTTATTTTTCTCTATTAGCACACATAAATTCTCACTTTTTTCTTTATGTTCATATAAGTTAAAGGTTGTAACAATTCTCTAAACTTAAATATTCAAATATATTATTTCTTTATTTACTTAAATCAATTAAACTACCTACTTTTTTCACACACGTTTCTTTTCACCATACTACCTGCTACTTATTCTAATTGACTTTCAGATTATCTTCTTTCATATTTTTTGTTCTCTCACAGTTGCACACCATCTACCTACACAGACTACATGCATATTTTTTTCTTATAATATGGAGTACTTTTTTCTTTTGCCAACAAACTTTTATTCAAATAGCTAACAAATTAAACACAAAATATAAGATAATATATATATGTTGAAACTTCATACGAAAGTATTAGAGTATTTAACCATAAAATTATAGTTAACATGAACTAAACTAATTCAACAATATAAACCTAAAAACATGCATAAAATACAACTATGTATAAGCTTCAAGACATGTGATGATACTATTTTTTTCCATTGTCAGAACGATGAAGAAAAGTAGAAAACAAATATATGTTCCAACATTTTTCCTTATTATACCAAACTTGCACAACAAATGAATCAAAATCTCAACAACTCAAACAATAAAGTAAACATAATTTTCATTCAACTGAATGAAAAAATAGTGCAGAGACTTAGGAAGTTGGATACCATAACTATATTTATGTGTACTGATCTGAAAAAAATGAGGGTAGATTGTAAAGATTTGATTGAAAATATTTGCTCTTGAATATCAATATTTAATTTATCACAATTCTTCTGACCCTTCTTCATATAAAATATCTCAAATTGGATCCATCTTGCCACATAGTTGCCTACAAACACAACACAAAGGAAAAAATAGGGATAAAAGATTAGAATAAATACAGGAAAAAATAAGTCGTCCTCTTTACGTAAATACATCGAAGGAGAACTTATAAAATTATAAAATATGTACAAAACATGAAGTGAAAAAAGAAGGCACCTTTAAACAGTTTGCCTAGAAAACCCTAAGAAAGAATGAAGAGAAAAATAGAGATCTAGAATAACTCTGTGAAATGAAAAGCAAATCGAAAAATAAATAACATATATATCTGAACACTTTTTAAAAGAATACATACGTGAAAAAAAATACCACATAAATTATCCCTCTTCAGATTCACCATACGATCGATCACCATCTCTTCCATGAAGACAACCTATAACAAAAAAGGAGAACTCCAAATCATAAACAAAGAGCACAAACAAAAACCAATGTATAAAATTGTATGGAGAACTCACTGAGTTGTAGTTATAGAGGTTAGCACAAAATAAGCCTCTCTAGATTCAACATTTGTTCATCATTTTTCTGGATTTCATGTCATTTCAGAGAGAGTGAGAGAAAGAGGAACTCGGAATGAGTAGAAATGAGGTGGAATAACTTTCATTTATAATGGTGATGACGTTTTGAAAATGGCCATTACAAAAGATGGGTTGTATCAATCTTGAAGCTGTTACAACAAAAAATTAAAGATATTTATTTTTCTGTAATATTTTTCATTTATGATTTGACGTTACAATTTTTTTAAAAATTGGGCTATTAATATTAGTGGGTTGTTACATTTTTTTAAATTGGGATGTTACAGATTTATTTTTAATTTGGCTATTAAATCACACTGATTTCATTTAATAATCATATGTTACAATTCTATTCATTATGTATTAACTTTTGTGCATATGTAACACAAATCTTTCTATAACAAGAAATGTTTTGTGTTCTTAAACTTTTTAAGACTTCTATTTTAAAAGTCCTAAATGCTTTATAAAGTAGTAAAGATAGAGAAGATGTAACTGAGGTTTAATCAAGATATGAACGGTTGATTACATACATACGCTCGGAAGCAAACCCAATTGCAAGAGGTTTTTCTTCATTGATTAGCCTGGCCAAAACCGACAATAGGATAATCTACACGATTTTAATGAAATGTACATGTTATATCTATAAGTGAGAACCTTAAGAATAATGGATATCGTAATGAGAAAGGCATAAAAGGGGTACTTGAGATGTGATTTCTGCAATCCCATTGATGATCATCAACTCAGCAAACTAGTCTTTGTCAAAATGGAATTCGGCCTTCAGATAATACTATTAAAACGCAACAATGAAATATGTCCTGATCTCAAATAGGAACAAAATTGCATAATTAGTTTTACACTTGCGTGAAAGAGTGTATGAAGTACCATTGATGCAGATAATAAGCCTATTTCACCAAGCATGTTAAAGAATGCCATCAAACCGTTTAGCAAACATTTTTTTATGCATACCTGAGTGTACATGTGTCATATGATGAAACTTTCTCCTTTATGTCTTTATTCCCAAACCTATAATACATACGTAAAAGCCTTCATCAATGATTTATGCAGAAAAACCTGAAACGAAGAATTAAGAACAAATTATAACTTGTATATTGGTTTAGCACATGTACCATAAAACAAACATCGTGTTACTAACGAACCCACCCGAGACATCAATTTTTCCACCTCCAATCCAATGAACATCAAACTAATGAAACCTTATCCAATGAACATAATTAGCATTTGTATGCTTATTATTATTTAAATGCGTGAGTTGTTCCAGAATTTCTAGCTTGCTTGGGAATCTATATATAAATGTATCTTTGATGTTCAAATGGGACTTATAAAATATTAGGCATTTTGCTTTGAGTGTGAGTTACGTGATAACCCTAATGGTCTTGCTCCTAACGCACTAATGGGTTTACTAATTCTAACATTTCCCAACATATAAAATTAAGTAACATACTTGATGCCTTGGGGAAGAACTGAAATTACGACAATTCTAATTCCCCCGTGGACTGTAAATAACCTATTTTTCTTATTCGATTCGGTACAGTTAATAAGTTTACATTTTTTGCGTTATTAGCTTATCAACTTCAGCTTATGAAAAAGTGGTGTTATGAGCTATTCTGAATTCAAATAATCCCATAAACTGGCATACCCAGGTCTACTCTAGCCCATTACCCAGTAGCCTTTTTATTCTCGTAAAAGTGAATGCACACACATGTTAAATCATCCTATTTGCAAAACAAAAAAAGCTATACGCAGCAACCCATTTATGACAGCTGATAGCACACGTTAGTAACCACGACCGATAATTTTTCTATAAATAGAGGCCGATAAACAAAATATCGACCGTGGTTACTAATATTGAACACTTGCTGATATTTTTGTAGAGCATTACCTATGTGAGATCAGCAAGCATTCCTGCAATGCAAGCATCCTCCCATTAGTATTGTCGCACGAATAGCTACAGGGCATCTTATAGACAATGAAGCACCTGGTTTATTCGGCAGCCAACCTAGCTTTAAACTTTTTTCGGTTCACTTGAATTTACACATAAATTTATTATCGTTAGCTCCATCCGCAATGCTGATACATGTGAGGGAAGTAAAACAAGGAATTTCATTTATTGTATACTAACCAAACTTATTCAATCATTTTACGAATTTTTTTTCATATTTAACCAAACCAATTAACAATAGCACGGTTTTGCATAGAGTACATTTAACAAATGCGTATAATAGATCCTAATTAGTCAAATTGAACTAACGTTTGATAGAAAAAATATAGAGTGAAATCACTTGAATATATATAGAATTTCTATGAAACATATGTTGTGTCATGTGCGTATATACATATAGCTTGATCTTAATATAAAGACATTACAGACCCAAACAAAAGGCGCCACCGTATTACCTTGTTTGTTAATTAGAAGCATAAGCAACAATGACATGAGCCCATCTCACCACTTTACATAAAATCGGCCGGCAGCGTCGTTTAATTTAAACCCCCTACTAGCTCTTTGATGCCTTCCGCTGGCTTACAACCTAAATTCAAAAACCCGCAAAAAAACCTCAAATTACACATTAGAATCATCACTCTATCAACATATTTCTAAAGGACCACAACAATTTCAACAAAATTATCTAAAACTAAAAATGATGTAAAATGAATACACTTTCAAGATTCTAAACATAGAAAACACATACCTGTAATCATATTCGCGGATCTAGAATCAAACAATGGACTTATCTTCATCTTGTTTACGACCTACAATCAAAAACCCACCAAAAAAGCCCAAATTTGACATTAAACAAATTTATAAACAAAAAAACAACATTCACCTTGAGTGATTTGGGTTCGATTCTTGTGATTATTGCTTCTACCTTATTTGCTTTAGCGTGTTCTGCCCCAAAAATGCACCTTAAAATAAAGAGAAAATTCAGAAAAGGGTCCAAAATATACGGTGCTAGTCACTCTTTAACCAAAAAAACATTTACTTCCCAAAAGAGTCGAGGGCGACTGAGCGATGGGGCAACTTAACCAGAATCCGCCAAGTGTCTATTATTTAATTAATATAGTATAATTTGGGTACAATTCAGGTACGTATTTGTAAGAATTGTGTAAGGTATATATTATATTAATTGGATTGGGCAACTTGTACTTTTAGGGCGACCGTATTTTAGACAACTGGTTTTTTAGTCATTTTACATTTATACTTTTATATAAAATAATAATATTGTACTTTGTATTTTTTTCCCACACTCACAATATTCATTTTATTATATCTGCTAATTTTTATTCTCTAAAATTTTAACATCAAAAAACACACACGCACACACAACAACATAATCGCAAATTCACACACCACAAAGACTATTACGTTCTTCCATAATTTTCTTAACCGGTTAATCAACCACACACACACACACCGGCACAATGCAAAATTTGCATGTCTGATTAACATAAACCTTAAACCATAAATAACCCTAATAGTAAATCTGATTATTTTCAAGGAATAATCAATAATCTAAATCTATTTGGAAATTACCATGTCTGATTTCTACGATTCAAAATCAGTGTTAGGTCCAAGTGATTAAGTTGCTTCCATAAAATTAAGGGTTTTTTATCAGTGAAGCAAATCATGAAAGGTTATTTAGGGATACTGTTTTTGGTATGTGGTTGGATATTCAGTCTCACGAGAATGATAGCCATATGATGCATTATGTTTCGCAACATCAGGTATTTGTCTCGCAACATCAGGTATTTGTCTCTAACTTTCGATCTGATTCCCCTCCAATTATATTCCATATAGGGGATCATTGGTTAGAGTTTGGTCAGAAAGAATTTTGTTTAACAACTGGGTTTCGATTTGGCAATGTTTCAGAAAAACATGGTACAATGAGTCATTTTTTCAATGGACATTTTTCATAAAATAAAACAACAAATGATTTTAAGAGAATAACCGGCTTTGATCTTTTGAGAGTTCTTAGAGATAAGAATACTTGGTTAAAAATGTTGGATGAAGATGCGGTTCGATTGTGTCTATTAATTGCTAGTGAGTTAGTGTTTATGGGTAAAGAGAAAAGGAATTTCTTGACGAAACATAAATTGTTTGGTTGTGTGGAATGATGTATGCTTGGAATGCTTTTCCTTGGGGGTGAATACAGTGGATAAATTTATAAAAGAGATTGTAAATGTGGTTTTCTAAACCATAAAACCGAACCACATGACTGAGCTGTAAGAAAAACCCAAATTTCAATGGCCATCATACAATTTATCCGGGTTTTCTTGGGCCATTCAAGGTAGACAAGGTTTATAAACTGTTAATGATTTTTATAGTTAAGAGTAATCTCTGCTTTTGATAATACATGATTTGTATCAAATACTATAGTTAACCACAATTATTTTGCTATAGATATAATTTTAGAGATTTACCCTAAACAACAAATAATAGTGGGTCTAAAAAGGCAAACGGGATACAAGTGGTTCCATTGCTTGGTCAAAACGTTAAAAATTTTGAGAATCTGATTATGAAATGTCTATTATTGACTTGTAAACACATTAAATATAAATAGCTTTATTTACATAATTCAATTTGTTTTTTAATTCATGTTCTACTTGACCAATATTTTTATTTCTTTGTAGTTGTTAAATCCCAATGTTGCCCTTATTTCAAGTCTTAAAGAGATGAGGCAAGCATGGTTTATGGCCAGTGTTTACTTTATTAAAGGGTTGGCTGATCAAGACGACAAATTTTTGCAAGATGATGAAGCAAGAGTAAATTGTATTGAACACAATAACGGAATGTGTGGTGACACAGAAATAGGTAAGTTTGTGCAAGATGAAGAAGCAAGAGTAAATGGTATTGAACATCATAACGGAATGTGTAGTGACACAGAAGTAGGTAAATTTATGCAAGATGAAGAAGCCAAAGTAATTGGTATTGAACACCATAACAGAATGTGTGGTGACACAGATGATGGTAATTTTGTTGAAGGAATTGATGAAACAATCTGTCCAAAAAGTAATCAAATGTCAGTCAAAGAGGGGATGGTGTTTTGGATTCTGAGGGAGATGGCGTCCAGTTGTCACAAACAAATGATGTTATTCAACAAGCGGTAAATCTTTCAACCGTGTCGTCAACTAGTCCATAAGCCATAAATCCTGCAGTTGCTGAATTCTTTTCCGAATTTGATGCTCTTAAAAAGGAAGTTTTCTTGCTATAGAAACGTAAAGATGATGAGTTTGATGAATTGACAAAAAGATTTTCAAAATTAGAGACCTCCCAAACTTTTGTGATGTTCAAAAACTTAGTTAAAACCGATGTGTGTACCAAAAACGAATCAACAGATTTCAACCCAAAAAAGTCTGAAGATATGCCAAACTTTTGTTCCAATCATAATGATACTTCAAATCATATTGGTAAGCTTAGTATCAATTTCTGTAAATTTTAAAATAGAATTTTACAATAAAATGGTTAAGTGGAAAATATAAAATTATTTTATATTTTTAAAATAGAACTTTTACTGATTTTATTTTATAGCAGCCTTCATCCTCTTCTTCTCATATCGGAAATGACAAAGATGCGTCTCATTTAGACGATCTCATGGAAATAGATGGTGAAAATGTAAAGGATGGTTATACTAATTCTTAGGATCATTTGCACCTTCTTATCAAAGCTTTAGAGTCTAAAACAGAAAATCCTTCTCTTGATGTGGTGGTACCTCCTAAAGTTGATGATTGTATTTTACGTACCATCAAACCATGTAGTTGAGGTATGTACATATTTTGAATATTTGATAAATTCTTAGTACAACAAAAATATTGTTACTGACCTTTTGTTTATATTTAAATTATGTCAGGTGGATAATTATGAGGATGACTACATGTTAATGTTGAACGATGAAGAGAAACCTGTTAAATCATCTTTAAATGATATGGAGTTAGAACAAGAACCCGATAAAATTGCTGTCAAACAGGGGATTTTAGAACAACAACCAAATGCTCCTAAAGGAAAAACAACTGTTTTTGAAGAAACTGTTAGGGTTAAATTTAAAGAGAAACTTGGATTAGGTAGAGGTTTAGGTCCCCTTAAAGTCAAAAAGAAGAAGAATTATCAACGAGCTTTAAGACCAAACTATGTTTTAAGGTCTGCTCAAGATAGAAAGAAGAAGTTAGCTATGGCTCTCAAACCACCATTTGGTCAAAAATCAGCTTCAACTCCAGTTCCCAAAAAAAAGAAAATCCAGGATTATGAAAACAGAAGTTATTGTGCCGCCTTTAGATTTAGAGGTATAGTACTTGTTTTTATCAAATGTAATTCAATATCGTATGTTTTAGTATATTACTCATATGTCCAATTGATTATAAGATTTCTCGGGACAACCACGAATTCGGTCAATCAATCATATAATGACACATGAACCTTTTGTAGAGGTTTGCCTTAAATTCTGAGTTATTTTTATAATTCTAAATTATGTTTTAATTATAATCCAATTTATTTTTTTAAATTAGAATCTGTCACGACCAGATGATTGCAAAAGTGACAAGGTAACAGTTCCTGAACATATGTGTGAGTTTATAACCATCAAGGCTCTGCCAGAGTATCGGTTTCCTTGGGGCAAACGAGACATTGTTATAGGTCGTTCTTTTTGGTTATCTTTGTCCTGTCTTAACACTGGTAATTCTGGCTGGTTGAATGACCATGTAAGTACCTACATATTGCATAATTTCAAATTAATCATAATTCATTTGAATCCTTATATATATTTTTATTTCCCTTCATAGCACCTTGATTTATGGATTGATCTAATGTAGTCTTTTAGACCACCCGAGGTAGATTGGGCTATTATAAGCCCTCATTTCTCAACATGCATCTTATCTGGAATTATGCCAGACTATTTTTCAAATGGCCATATGTATCCTCTATCCTGGCTAGCTGTTGAGTAGGTTTGTTCGACCTAAACTTGAAATTATTTAAAATTAAAGTCTTTGTTAATGTGTTATTAATTGTTCCTGAATTAAAATTTAGGTCTATTTTCTGGTTAATGAACCCAAAACACATTGGTGTCTTGCTGAGCTTGAAATACGTACTGGAGTTGTTACTTTTTATGATTCTCTTGGTTGGGCTAGTGGATCTAGAAGATGTTGGTGGAGACGAATAAAGAAATTATTTCCAGAGAAGCTTACTGTTTATCTAGTCATGCATGGTATATATGAGACCAACGGCATATCAGTTGACGACTATAAGATCACATACAAGTATGCCGATGCTCCATTTCAAGCATCGTTATTTGGCGACTGTGGGATATGGGTCTATATATTTATATATAGATTATGCTGTAACCTACCATTGACAGTTGATGACCCTCTTGAAACAGTCTTAGCCTACCGTGAAAGGATGCTTGAATACTTTTGGACCCACAAGATTCTATTTGAAAGAACTTCATCAGTTGTTTAAGGTACATACAAAAGAAAATTTCTCTTCACTTTATTTATATGATATATATGTTACATACATATATTATTGACCAGTCCCCTAGATAGGCCATCCATTTAAAGTCATAGTTATATTTTTTACTTGATTAATATCAAGTACACTAAGGTACATCCAAAGTTAGTTCTATAGTTGAGTAGGTGTATTGTCATTAATGCTCAAGCTATATCTTTTTTTCCACTAACACTAATCACAGTAAACACCTACATACTTTACCTAAATTCATCCTTTAGCTAAATAATAAAAAAATATTCAAAAATGTCAGACTATATACCCTTTGATATACAAATGAATATCATGAATAGACTTCCAGTAAAGTCTTTACTACAGTTTTGAACTGTTTCCAAACAATGGAAGTCTTGCATCAACTTTCAGAATACATACGGTGTTCATAGCAGTAACGATTGTTGTATGATCTTAAGGTATAATCAGGCTCTTCCAACTTACATGTTAGCCCTTGATCAAAATCTAACATACTCCCCGTTAGTGACAACTCTCAATAATTCAACTTTGTTGCCAATTGGCACTTGTCACGGGATATGGTGTTTTTCATATGGTACCCATAGTATCATGGCTAATCTATGGAACCCATCATTTAAAAGATCTATTAATATTTTAGTCCCTACCTTCACTAGTCAACCAAAGACTGATAAAATCCTTTTAGGTTTTGGTTTCCATCCAGATACTTTAGACCCAACCATTATAAAGGTTTCATACCCTCACGGTGGACAGGGAAGTTGGTATGTGTCTGTCTTTACTTTGAGCTCTATGGACTGGAATAAACTAAAGAATGACCGTTTTCCCAGGGAATCAACGGTCATCGCAAGCGGTTGTAGGTCGGTTACTCTTTTGGGCAGGTCATGAAAGGTTTGTTAATGATGATGGTGTAATGTTCAAAAAACACCTACTTGTTTCATTTGATTTGATTGCCCATTCATTTCAAGTCCACGACATAGATGTCATTTTTAGAGATGGCCTAACAGTCCTAATGTGTATTTCAAGTCTTGGAAACTCTTTGATAGTATCTGGAAGCACGGATGAAACATAATTCTATCTTTTTTGTGGTTGGTCTTTATTGGTTGATGTTACATCTGTAACATCGTTTACCTTACTTTTCGCCATTCCCACCCCTAGTTATGTTAAGTTACTTGGTTTTAGTAATGATGAAATACCGTTACCAATAGTTAAAGTACTAGGCGCCCACCAACTTACTAATTCCGTACAGGTATAATATATGTTCTTCTACCATACAAAGAATCATTAATTCTTCTACCTTACCTAGATCGTGTAGTATATTATATGTTCTTAGCATAGTGTTTGTATCACGATAAGTTTATGTAGAAGTTGTTTTTCGTTCTACAATGTATTGTTTTCAGTTAATATGAACCTTGTTAATTTGTTTTGTCACACCTTGTTTTTTCTGAACCTTATTATTTGAACCATGTTGTATTGTGCAGGCTAAGGTTGATGGACTTCTGGGGATAAAAAGGTGTCTTATGAATGTGGTGGATGGTATTAGTATTTGTTAGTTTCAGTTTCTGTTGTGTCGTTGTGTAGGTGTTATTTATGTATCAAGTTTTACTATTTATTTTATGTCGACTATACCTAAAAACAACACTTTAACGGGCAGTGTACCCTGTCAGATGGAGTTTCGTGGTAAGTAGGGTGTCGATCACTAAGAGCGAGAGCGTTAATTCCTAGTTCTATCAGTATTTTAGTTATCTATTTTAGTACTAAATTAATCTCATTTATGATAAACCTAAGTTAAACCTAAACTAATGATAAAAGGAGGGTTTCAACCTAAGAGATTGGCACGAGGTTTAGTTATCTAACCTAAGGTTTTGATGACAAGTAATGCAATAAACACACACAAGAATAACAAATGATAGAGAAGCGGTCAAGAACTAATGTAAGGAAAACGTATCAACCATGAATAATCTGATAAAACGCAGGTTTGTTTATTAGTGCAATGATTGACTTATTTCGAAGGGCATATCATTCCTAGACTTAGGCGGCACTTCTTCCTAAGACCTAGACACACTAATTCTGTTACAATTAGACGCATCCGCATAAAGCAAGCATTTGTTGATTATAATCTATCTTAGGAGATTCATAATGGTGCTCTTACAAAATCCTAGCTCATGAAGACTTTACCCACTTACTGCTTAATGGCATCTTATACACTAGTAGTCCACTGTCCGAGTCCTTACCAATGGAATAAGAAGGTACTCGTTGATACCAAGGTCACCTTATGGCTCAACTAAGCTCACTAAACTAAAGGTAAGGATAGGTCAATATTTGTGATCCTATGATTCTAGATATATAAATTGCAATATGGAGAGCTATCTGGGACTCTTAGCCTACGCCCAAACAACACAAAAGTTGTAGTGCATTAAATATGTAAGACTAGACCCAGTTGAATGATATGTCGCATACTTAAGCACGTAAACAAGTATAAATTGATAAACATAATCAACAATCAACGATAAATTAAGCAATCAACATAAACAAACCAAACATTAACCTTCATAAACATGGCTGATACCTAAAGGTATCAGCCGATAGTCATTGTAAAAATACACACAGTTTCATATATGAACGATTAAAGAAAAGAATCCTTAACCGAACACGTATTTGGTTGCGCGAAGATTACAAGAGTTTTCCTATGATCTTGAGGCTCTTTTCTGACCTTCTATGCTCCTTTATTCGTCTCTAGGTCGACTTGGTGGTTTAGGGGCTTCACTTGCATACCTAAAACTGAGTTTAGGGTATTGTTTTTATAGAGTCTGGAAATTGATCGATACACCGTATCGGGCAAAAACCTCTTCTGGAGGCGGTCCCTTTAAATAGGGCGGCCGCCTTATGTATTAGGCAGCCCCTATATATTTATGTGACCGCCGGCAAAGAGGAATGTTATAATTGATACAAAAGATTTAAAGTTTTTAAAAGGAAACGTATTCATCCCCCCCTACGGTTTCCACTTCTAAGAGTGAGAGAGTTAATTCCTAATTCTATCAGTATTTTAGTTATTTAAGTTAAACCTAAAACTAATGTAAAGGGTGGTTTTTTTAGCATGCAGAGTCTGGCACAAGTTTAGGTAATCTAAACTCCTAAGATTTTGATGACAAGTAAAGCAATAAACACACACAAGAAGATGAACAAACGATAAAGGAGCGATCAAACACTAACGTAAGGAAAATGTATCAACGTGAAATAATCCGAATAAAAACATGGTTTGTTTAATATTAGTGCTATGATTGATTTATCTCGAAGGGCATTTCATTCTAGATTTAGGCGTTACTTCTTCCTATAACTAGATTCGATAATCCTGTCAACAATTAGATTGCATCTGATAAAGCACAGTATTTGTTGATTATAATTCTATCCTAGGAGATTAATATTGTGACTCTTATTACATCCTAGCTCAATGGAGTCTTGTTCACACATACTGCTTAACGGCTCATTTATATATAGTAGTCCTCTGTCTGAGTCCTTACCAATGGAATAAAAACGTACTCGTTGATCCCAGGGTCACCTACTGGTCTAACTAAGCTCACTAAACTAGAGGCAAAGATAGGTCAATATTTGTGATCCTATGATTCTAGATATATAAATTGCAATATGAAGAGCTATCCTGGACTCGTAGCCTACACCCAAAATCACCGAAGTTGCAGCGCATTAAATTATGTAGGTCTAGACACAGTGATTGACTAGTCGGCATATTAAGCACAGTAAACAAGTATAAATTGATAAAACATATATCAACAATTCAATGATAAATTATCAATCGATATAAAACAAACACCAAACATTAAACCTTCATAAACATGGCTCGATACCTAAAGGTATCTGCCGATAGTCATTGTAAAAATATACACAGTTTCATATATGAATGATAAAGAAAATAACTTAACTGACGTGTATTTTGGTTTCGCAGAAGATTTACAAAGAGTTTTCCTATGATTTTGAGGCTCTTTTCTGACCCTTTTTACTATTCTATTCAATCTCTTGGTCGTTGGTGGTTTAGGGCTTACCTAAATTGGTTAGGGTATTGTTTTTATAGAGTGGAAATTGATCGATACGCCATATCAGGCGATGTGGGATACGGCGTATTGGGGATTTCTTGGAGCAAGGACCACGATTGATATCTTCAAGAATATTCACATTGTATATCTTGAATACGGCGTATAGGATTCTTCTAGATACGGCGTATTGATCCTTGTTTCTTCGTGGTTTCTTGTGAAGTGTAGGCACAAATACGCCGTATCTTCCTTGATGGATAAGAAGTCTTGGTTATTAGAACAGTAACTTCAAATGTTTCGTTTAAGTTACAGTGTGAGTGCCTTTTGTAATCTTCAAACAAGTACACTCAATAATTACTACAATTCTTTAAATAACGATTATGATATCATTATTTGCAATAATTATATAAAATGGGTTATTTTAATGGGATAAATGATGCTATAAAAGTGACGTAATTTGATGTCATCAACCTTCTAGAAATGACCATGGGAATTCCGACTAGGCGACCGTATATTAGAACCCAAAAACGGCTCGACTTTCCTCGGCTACCCTAAAAAAGGGATCCTGCGTTTACGTTTATGTTTGAGCTTATATATCCTTAACTGTCTAAGAAAACCTTTTATTAGCTAGCTAACCAATTTGAAGCCTTATTTTAAAAGTATGTCGAAATAGTATACTTATATGCTTACAAGACAAATTTTATCATTCGTAATTTTCTAAAATTATTGATTTAAAAAATTCAGATCTCACGTTGAGTATAAATACTGAAACTGAATATTGGACACATGCAAATTACTTGCACTATTCCGCTTTAAAAATGGTAACGGTTTTAGAATCTAATATTTTAGAATTGACCAAAAGTCGACGTTTATTTCTTTACGCAACATGTATTGTCGCATCTAGTCCCACGTTGTCTGTGAATCCGGTTATGATCCTCTTATGCAAGTAATATATGTCACGGACAACAAATATCCTCTTGTAGCTAAACTTATTAGTAGTTACTAGGTGAGCATATGAGTAATATATAAGACAAGTCGCCATTACAAGCATATAGAACAGTACAAGCACAATTAAATGTAGCTGGAAACAAGAACATGGTAATATAAATAAGTTTGGGTTGTTTGTTAGAAGGAACAAACAGGATTGGTAAAATAAAAAAAGTTTAGCTGTCACAGTTATAATATAAAAAAGCCGACTCTTTTTATTCTTTTCCATTATTTGGGCTGTTTGTTATTCGTTTACAATGAGATCAAATTAAAAGTTTAGATATAATCAGATGGTAAAACGGAAAACCGCATTTGCATTACGATGTCACAATTATATACTTATTTTGTTGCTCTTTTACAGGATGTCACTGCTACGAAAGGGAATGAATTTGAGGACTATTTTCTAGGCGATTTTGACACCCATGATGACGGTTTATGACTTATAATTGTTGGGGATTAATCTTGATGTAAGAATATGCAGTTAGGTGGTTTTAAGTAAGAGATAGTTGAAACTATCGACTCAACTGGTAGACGGGATGATCATTAAGTACTTTTTGCCTGGGAACAAGAAGAATCTTATTACTGTATCTAAAGACAAGGAATTTCAACGAATGGTGAATTACTACAAAGAAGAAGATCGGCTAGAGGTCTTTATCATGAAAGATGCCCCTCCCGGTAAAAACACCAAAAAAGCAGCCTGCTCGAAGATGATTCCATAATATTATTCACTTGGTTGTCTGATTATTGTGTTTTGAAACGGTTTATATAAGTAGTGTGATGTGGAGTCGCAATAATCTGTTTTTAGATTTTACATAAACAGATGTTGTGTTTCATTATCTATGATGAAATGATGTCAACTTATCTATTTTTAAATGAGCAAACGTTTTTTGGTGTCAAAATCAACCATTCTTTTATATGTTGAGTGAGACGTTACATCATTTTAAGACAAATTGGTAATTAACTAAGCGATAGCTTGGTCTGCAGGGGAAAACCGCATCTATCTTCTGTGTAAAGGAGCCATAGCACCTTCTGTCGTGACTGTGACGAACCACTTCATTCAGCAGGTAGCCTTGTTGCCAATGACCATCATTTCTTAGCCACTAGGATACGTGTGGTTCTTACTTCCAGTTCCACCCAAGTGCCCGAAAAGAACCAACATGATCATCCATCACCACCAGCCACTGAGAATAATGTGGCAGCTGTAGTGCCACAGGTTATTCCCGTAAAAACACCACGCACCAAATGTGGATACACATTCTATTAAAATGGACTGTGATGACGGTGTTTCACTTTTCTAATTTGATCCTCCTGATAAGGTATATTACGTCTCTTCTTTTCTAATAAAACAATTACCACTTCCTATACACTTATTTGAACTGTTAAAGCGCTCCACAATGGACTAATTTATAAGTAAATAAGTTAAAAAACCCGCCTCTAAACGTCTGATTGTGAAAATGGGATCGTTAATTTCTTAATGTGTATAAATGATCGTATTGCAGTCTTTATAAATATGTATAAATAGGTGTATTGAAATGTTTATAAATATGTCTTCTATGTGTGGTTTAGGTGAGAGGATTGCCGTACAATAGGTACGCGTGGTTAATAACTGACAATGCATCCACGACAATGGGACATAGGTCAGATACAGGTGCTGTGTTGTTCTGCTAGGTTTATTGAGTCAATAGGATTCTGTTTTTGCTCAGCTAGGGGTATGATTTTCGTTGCTATATGTTATAGAAAAGGTATTCTGCCTATTGTCATATCATTTATTCTTGAGTATTCTCGATCAGTTATTTATGATGAATTCGAATAAGCAAATAGTCATACATTCCTTATCACAAGTCTTTAGTTTAATAGCTTACATATTATTTTACAAACCAGATTGATGTCACAGATTTTACAAACCATGTTTCTGAGGCTGCCACTTTTGAGGCTGCATGTTACATTTTAAATAATCTTATTTGACCGGTCTGAGATAAAACACAACTCAAATCTGTTGGAATTTAACAATCTAGGTAATCATTAGCTTACGAGTACGCAACGGATGGATCTAGTAATAGCATATAGGTTAACACATAATAAGAAGTAAATAGAAAACGCGTACCTCTTAGATAACTAGTTAAACCATTAACTACGAGTACGCAGCGGATGGATCTAGTTTTAGCATATAGATTAACACATATAAATTAAACAAGTAATTTACTAACCTTCTGTTTAATGATAAAAATCAATAAACTAACACCGAATCTTGATCTTGAAAACTTAGTGGTTAAGTTACCACATCTACGATTGCTTACACAAACACGTCAATCAAGTATGCTCAGATTGCTAGTCTAGATCTCCACGAACCAAACACCTTGTGTCTTGAATCAATAACCAAACGCACCCTTGTGAGTATAACCGAAAATCGGTAAGCCCTATATAGGGTTTGTACCGAATTCGGTTGAATAGAAAAACCAAGAACCGAAAAACCTTAGTTAGGGTTTTTAACTTTGTCGAGCAAGGAGTGAAGCTAACGAACACCTCTGTTATTGATCTTGTATAGTCGAGCTAGGAGGACAAGAGGAACCGAAAACCCTAAAAGGGTTTTAGTTGATTTCGGTTGAGGGAAAAGAAGAACCGAAAACCCTTATATGGGGAAATTCGGTCGTGGTTTTAGAGAGAGGGGAGAGCACCAATTTGTTTGTGTTTTAGGATTGTAGAATGAATGATTATGAGGGCTAGGGGTTGGTGTATATATATACTACTCAAACCCTAGTTCTAGATAAACTAGAATTCCCCAAATCCTAATCACATAACAACTCTTCCCCTTATCTCCAAAATTAAACAAAACACCCTTATAAAAACCTATAAGGGCCGATTACAATAAAGCACCCCCTAGGGTTCGGGTTTTGTCCAATTTAGTCCCTTGGTTTATTATTTAAATGGTCGTTAGGTCAGTTATTAAAAGCAACGTTAACTAACGATTATTTAAATGTATTTCGTGAAGCAAAACATACTCTTCGTATTTTAACGTGTGTGCCTCCAATAGGCTCACATATTTCTAACGTATAAAACGCGGAACCAACTATCATATTCCAACAGCTCCCACTTGGGAGTTGGAGCAGCAGTCTGCATTTATACTAACAATGAAAACGTCTAGCAACACTCGCATTACCTTTAAATTAGAAATACTTGAGATAAAGTTTCAAGAACAATCTCAGCTTTTAATGGTTATGTATTACTTGCTATTATCATCCCTTTGTTACAGATACCATTAAACCATAGATTTGGATCCTAACTCATTTTATATTGTTTAACTATTTAGTTTCTCGTTATAGAAGTTAATTCATATATAACAAATATAATCAAGAATCATCTTGAATTGCCCTTTGGGCACGACCATTCAATTATCTGATTAATTATAGAGAGGCGCCATGGTATCTTTCTGCACATATCAAGTGGAGGAACAAATTCTTTATTGATTACAAGTGTTGTGGATGCTGCTTCACATAACTTTCAAGAATAGCCTTTATAACTACCTTATTCAGGATAGCGTTTGACTTATAATTAAAAAGTGATATCCACACATACAGAACTTGTTTGTATCTCAAGTCTAAGGATGACTTATTAACCATTTTTCAACATCTTACTTATGACATGGATCCAAATATAAATGTTCGAAAGTTGGGGTATCCAATATTCATCCCTTGTGAATATACATGAGTTTGGCGGGAACAATCCATATATTCAAAAAATATAACCAACACTCATATTTGCCATATGTAACAATATTCCCATATTGTTAACTGACAATGGACATATTTAGAATGATAAAATTATTCAAGGATTAAACATGCAAATATAGAATAATAATTATTATATGTATGAATAACAAATACCACGTATCTTCATTCATCAGAAAGTAAAAATTTTCTTTCAATCCTAATTATCCAAATACTATAAACAGATATGCATGAGACTAATTAGCAAGTTGAAGTCCAATGTTTACAACATTTTCAACTCTTTCTTTACAAGACAGCTAAATAGACATCTGAGTAAACTTTCTGAATACTTGTTTCAAAATCAGAAATTGCGAAGAATTTGAATGATATGATGAGTGTCGTATGTATATTTGCATGCTATTGCAAGTATCATAGTATGGAAATGTGACATTACCTTTTATGAGGTATTTGAAGTCAACAACATACCTATCTCAGACAGTCATTTTTACAGTTTCTTAAAATATAAAGTATTCTTATTCTTTAATGTGTAGTGCAACAATGTACTTAGTTGAGCATATCTAGCTAGCAAATTTATCATAAATGATAAAATCCTACTTTAACTAGGATTGATTATCCTCTTGCATCAGTGTACACATACAACACTATGCTTTATAATTCGTAAACATTTGTATTAACAGTTATTTAAATTCTCTCAATTAGATATTGCTATCTAAATACTCTCAATTAGATACTGTTGTTGTTAGCTCATCTTGCTCTCAT
>BQNB010090200.1:0-24207 GCA_026074375.1 Tanacetum coccineum | reverse complement strand
TGTGCAGATTTCTGGTGCACTGACTGATGAGGCCATTAGGAATGGATCAATTAAGAAGGTTGAGAAGAGAGGTAATGTGGGGGAACCTAGCAATGATAGGAGTGGAATGGATGATAATAAGAGGACTAGGACTGTAAATGCTTTTGCTACTACTGTAAACCCTGTAGGAAGAGAGATTACGGGCCAAGTACCCCAAGTGTACCACCTGCAACTCCTACCATGCACCCGGAGGGCCTTGTCGCACATGCTTCAACTGTAACCGCTCGGGTCATTTGGCAAAGGATTGTAGAGGTGTGCTGAGGAATGTGACACTTGTCAATGCTAGAAACCCAACTGTTAGGGCATGTTATGAGTGTAGTAGTACCGACCATGTCATGTCAGCTTGTCCTAGATTAAATAGGGCACAAGGACCGGAAGAAAATCATCCAAATCAAGTTGATGCTAATAACAGGAGTCAGGGTCGTAAAAACCAAGGGAACCAGGCTAGGGGTAGGGCATTCATGTTGGGAGCAGAGGAAGCTCGCCAAGATCCAAACATTGTGGCGGGTACATTTACTTTGAACAATCATTTTGCCACTACCTTATTTGACTCTGGTGCCGATTATAGTTTTGTTTCCACCACTTTCATACCTCTGTTAGGCTTAGAGCCCAGCGACTTAGGTTTTATATATGAGATTGAGATAGCTAGCAGGCAGCTAGTAAAGATTGATAAGGTTATTAAGGGTTGTGAACTAGAAATCAAGGGTTATGTATTTGACATCGATTCGATACCTTTTGGGCATGGGAGTTTTGATGTGATTATAGGTATGGATTAGTTGTCCAATTATAAGGCTAAAATAATTTGCCATGAGAAGGTAGTGATGATACCACTACCGGATGGCAAGGTGCTTAGAGTATTAGGAGAGAGATCGGAAGAGAAAGCGAGATATTTGATGGGTGCTAAGGCTGGTGATAAGAAACAAAAGAAAGAGATAGTATTTGTTGGTTAGAGATATTTTCCTGCGAGGTGTTTTTCGAAATTATTTCTCAGATTACCAACCTCTCCAAGAAATTTGAATTCTTGATTAGATTAATCCCTTGGAGCTATAAACCGATTGCAAAGTCTCCCTATCGTTATTAGCACCTTCTGAATTGGAGGAGGTTCTCCGGGACAACTCAAGGAAGTCTAAGACAAAGGTTTTGTTTGACCAAGTTTGTCGCCTTGGGGAGCGCCGATGTTGTTCGTTAAGAAAAAGGATGGTTCTTTTAGGATGTGCAGTGATTATAGACAATTGAACAAGTTGACAGTTAAGAATCGTTATCCGCTTCCTAGGATTGATGATCTATTTGACCAACTGCAAGGGTCTCAGTTTTTCTCAAAGATAAATCTTAGGTCTAGATATCATCAGCTGAGAGTGCACGAGGATGACATTCTAAAGACTGCATTTAGAACTCGTTATGGACATTTCGAGTTCACAGTAATGCCTTTGATCTGACTAACGCACCAACAGTATTCATGGATTTGATGAATAGAGTTTATAGGCCTTATCTTGATAAGTTTGTGATAGTGTTTATAGACGATATCTTAATCTACTCAAAGACTTGGGAGGAGCATGTAGAACACTTAAGGTTAGTCTTGGAACTGCTCAAAAAGGAGAAACTGTATGCTAAGTTTTCTAAGTGTTAATTCTGGCTAAGAGAAGTGCAGTTTCTTGGGCATGTAATAAAGGTAAAAGGGATTCATGTAGACCCTAGTAAGATTGAGAGTTAAGAAATTAAGAAAGCCCCTAGAACTCCGCGAGGTTCGTTTTCGTTCTTAGGATTGGTTGGATATTAACGTAGGTTCATTGAGAATTGTTCTAAGATAGCTAAGTCTCTTACTATCTTGACTCAAAAGTGTAAGACTTTCGATTGAGGTAAGGAACATGAATTGGCATTTCAAACCTCAAAGGATAAGTTGTGTGATGCGCCTGTACTAGCTCTCCCCGATGGACCAGAAGACTTTGTGGTATATTGGATGGCCGTCCGGGAATAGAACAAAGTCCAGTGTATTAATGCAAAGTATGTAAGGTGATATCCTAACAGTCCTAGCAGTTTGAAAATTCATGAGAAGAATTATACTACCCATGATTTGAAGTTGGGTGCGGTCGTGTTTGCACTTAAGATCTAGAGACATTATCTATATGGGACAAAGAGTGTCATCTATACGGATCATAAGAGTATTCAGTATATCTTTAGTCAGAAAGAGTTGAATATGCGATAGCGTCGCTAGACAGAATTGTTTAGTGATTATGACTGTGAAATTCGCTACCATCCTGGTAAGGCGAATGTGGTGGCTGATGCCCTAAGTAGGAAGGAAAAAGTAAAGCCTAAGAGAGCTAGAGCTATGAACATGACCCTTCAGTCGAGTATCAAGGATAAGATACTGGCAGCTCAAAATGAGGTTGTGGATAAGTTTACAGGATTGTAGAAAGATTTGGATGAGATGATAGAACATAGAAGTAAGGAACTTTTTACTACCTGGATTGAATATGAGCACCTTTGAAGGGTGAGGTGAGAACCTTGATAATGGATGAAGCTCATAAGTCGAAGTACTCTGTACACCCAGGAGCTAATATGATGTATTACGATTTGAGAGATAGGTATTGGTGGCCTGGAATGAAAAAGGACGTAGCTGAGTATGTTAGTAAGTGTTTGACTTGTCTGAAGGTTTTAATCTGAGCATACCAAGGCCATCTGGCTTGCTCCAATGAGGGGAACATGAATTCCTGTATGTGAAATGGAAAGGAAATAGCGTATGGATTTTGTACTAAGTTGCCTAGACTAGTAGTGGGCATGACATAATCTGGGTCATTGTGGACCGATTGACTAAGTCTGCTCATTTTCTACCTATGCGTGGGGATTATAAGATGGATAAATGGGCTAGATTGTATTTGAATGAGATAGTTGCTAGATATGGTGTGCCTATCTCGATTATATCAGATCGTGATAGTCGTTTCACATCAAGGTTTTAGTAGACAATGCAAGAGGCATTAGGAACTCGTTTAAGGACAGAGTATGGCTATCACCCTCAACCTTGGTCAGAGTGGCCGTACTAATTCAGACATTAAGAAGACAAGCATAGAAGCATTGCGTCCTGGACTTTGAAGGAAGTTGGGATGTTCATCTTCTGTTGGTTGAGTTTTCGTATAACAATAGTTATCATTCTAGCATGAGATGTGCTCCGTTGTGGGCTGAGGTTGAGAAGGTGCAGTTGAAAAGGACCTGATTTAGGTAAGAGACTACTGAAAGAATCTCATAGATTACAGATAGAGTTAAGGTTGCGCGTAATCTCTAGAAAAGTTATGCTGATAGGAGGAGGAAGCCTCTAGAGTTTAATGTATGTGACTATGTCTTGCTCAAAGTGTCGCCTTGGAAAGGTGTGGTATGCTTTGGGAAGAAAGGGAAATTAGCACCTAGATTTGTTAGACCGGCATTGAGATTATTGGAGAAAGTTGCCCCGTGGCCTAGTCGATTAGATTTTCCTAAGGAGTGAATGGTAAGCATTGACACATCCACGTGTCGAACCTTAAGAAGTGTTTGGCTGATCCAACACTACAAGTGCCTTTGGATGAGATTCGAGTTGATGCTAAGTTGAATTTTGTTGAAGAACCTGTAGAAATTTCGTTAAGGAGGCCTTGGACATTAGGCAGACGGGAGAAGAAGCTGCCATATCATAAATGGAGATAGTATATAAGTTAGATTCCCATGAGCCAGAAAAAGATCATCTCCTTCTAGATTATGAATGTAACAAGTCTTTTAACGGAAAGCAACTTCAAGATCTCCATCGCAGATTTCTCCTATAGAAAATAGGTTGTGGCCAAGTCCTTCAACGTAGTAAACATGAAAAATCACGATATTTCCGTAAACATAGTCTCCATAGCTAGTGATCGCAGCAAATTGATCATTTTTGAAGCAGACATTACCCATGAACTTCTCAACGAAGTTTTTCAGCAATTTAAGGTTCCCTGTCATGTGCTTCGAACACCCGCTATCTATGATCCCCAAACATAGTTGTATCACCTCCAAGACATGACGCAGATAACAATGACAGTTTGGCTACCCAAGTTTGTTTCGTAACTGGTGTCTTAAAGTGATTTGCACTATTTTTTATTCTCAAGTACACTCAGACTCATCTTTTTAGTTTTAGCTTTTGGTGTCCAACTAAAATCACTTGTTTGTTCTAGCCATCTTTGCCATTTCCTACTTGTTTTAGCTTTTTAATTCATGTATATACTAGGTGAGCTAACTTTTGTAGATTCTGGAGATTTTAAAGTCGAGCTAGAGGCCTTATCGTTTGCATTCATAGGGGTATCACCAACTAAACTAGTTCTCACAGCTAATGGAGTAACATCTACAACCCTAGTTTTCGCATCTAATGGGGAAGTAAACAAGGCTCTCCTAGCTTTAGACTTCACATAAATCACATGATTCGCAACACATTTATCATGAAAATTATCAAACACATATTTTGCTAAAGAAACACACATTTTGCTAAAGAAACACACATTAAAACACTAGATTCGCATGAAGCGTTCACATTTGCAAAATCTATTTTACGATTAGATGAATTTGTCTTATAATTCGAAATAGATTAAAGACGTTTTTTATTGACTCTCCTAACATGCTCTCCAACTCTTTTTGACGATTTATAAGTGCTTCTACTATTTGTGTTATGCATGATACTAGTCTTCTGATTAGTGCTCTTACGCGTTGGCTCGCTAACACTAAAAGAACCTTCTAAGCCTGTGAAAGTCAAAACACTCTCATTAGTTTCCTTTTGTTTTTCTTGTTTGTCTGTTACTTTAACACTGTACATCCCTGGTTTGATGACATTTGTGTTACTAAACATTTCTTTCTTTTTCTGAGGTAAAGTCTGTAAAGTGAATGTTTTGTCAAACATGTTTCTCGAAAGTCTTAGGAACCAACTTAGTCTTTTGAACTAATTTTGTATTAAAATGTAACCTTTTCCCTTTTTGTGTTATGAATATTTCATTTATAGTCCTTTGACTATTTGACTTTTGTCAGTTTATTCAGATTTTGTACCGTTTTACTGGTGATTTTGTTGAGAATTATGACGATTTATGGTTTATTGTGATTAATAATCCTTTTGGAAGGTATTATTGTGTATTTGTATTCTGGGTGGTTTTTTGTACCCCGTGAATTTTGAGAAATGCCAAAAAACGAGTCTGACACGTCCGTTAATGTCCAAATGAGTTTTGAAGGGTTTAAAGTGTAAATATGTCGTGTAAATACTCTAGGTTAATGGAAAAGTATTTTTTAAAGGAGAATAAAAAGATGCTAATAACTTTTGGGGTAAATTTAGATTGATTTTTATGAGTAATTTAAGTGTTTCCTGACAAAACCTGCGAAAAGAAACACCCGAGACCCCTTGTATCCCATGGCTGGTCAATGAAGTCAATGGGAAACAACATGTCTTAATTCTAGCTAACATGTCTAAGAATTGTACATAAGATGCTTTCTACCAGAAACATTTGCATTCATTATCCATTTCATTTTCAAAAAAAACATACATAAGTGTGTGTTGTGTGTGTGTGTGTGTGTTTCGTCCGCCACCATCAACAACAAACATCAATAAAATTTTCAACTTTGATCAAGAACGTGATATTCCAGGTTGATACGAGTATTTGGGTATTCATTTAAACAACGTTTGGGTTGTCCGGTTCGCGTCGAAATCTATATTTTTGAAGATTTTCTTATAATAAATTTCAATTTAAATTCCATTTGTCCTATTGGGTTTTATTGATGCATAGAAGTTAGTTGTATAAGTTGATCGTTGTGAAAATCGATTTTTAGAAACGAAGCAAATAAAAAGGTTGCGTTTGGTTCGTCGGATATAAAAAGGAAAATAAGGGTTTTTGTAGTTTTGATGTTGTGGTCGTGATGGTTGAATAACATATGTTGCTAGATAGCTTATTTTTTATAGTAGCTTGTATAGCTTATTCGGGCTTATTTTTAAGCTATTTCTTGGCTTATTTTGGGCTTATGTGCCATGTGATTTTTCAAAATCACTAGGAAAGTGATTTTGACTATTTTGTGTTATGGCGTATGTTTGTGGACTATTTTTGAGGCTTATGGTAGTAACCAAATGCGATACGTAGCTTATTAGCTTATTTTCAAGCTTAATATACGTATTTTGGAGCTTATGGACTCACGGCCCAATAAGTCTATTTAAGCCGTGGCTTAAAGGAGGGGCTTATTGTGGTCCGGATTTTATTTTCCTACATATTAATAATAAGCCTTAATATGGTATTGTAAAATGGACATTGGTTTTGGACTTGGATCGTATTTTGGACTTATAAATATCTTAATGGACCATTGTTGGGCCTTAAAGCCCAATAAGCGATAATTAGTCGTTATAAGAGTTTTGACGGACTTTTAAAAATGAAAATGTATTTACGAAGTGATATTGAATGATATTTTAAGAAAAACATTTTAGTAAACGTTAAAGATTGAGATTTTGGAATTTTGTCGAAAAGTGTCGAATTTATGGAAAGTGTTAAAAATAAGGTTTGAAACCTTGGAAAACGTTCTGTGAGCGTACTGGTCATGTCGAAATTTCGTAAAGAGTTTATACTTATAAATTTTTCTAAAAACATGATTTTTGATTTTAAATAATAAAATATTATTTAATTATTTTATTTATTTAATAAATTCACTAAAAGACGAAAAATACAATTTTTCTCGAAACTTCTCGAATACGTTTACTATGAGTAAAAGTTTCATTTTTAACTCTAATTTGATTATTTTCACGGTGACTAAGGTTACCGAATTGACTTACCGAGATATATTTATAATTATTTATTATAAATATTTACGTATATTACTTATCTATTTCTCTAAAATAGTATAAGTATGTATAATTGAGTAATGGGATTGATATGATTGTTGGGATATGTCGTCAACCATCACACCACTAAATTGTTATGAGTAATTGTACAACGCGTCTAAACTCTATGCATCAAACGTGAAGATTGTTTTGGGAATGAATGATTAAAATGAGACATTAACTGGACTAGGTCGTGTGCGGGCGTCGTTGCATTTGCTTGCGTGATGTGGGTTTTTGTTACTCAAATATGTTTTGAAATGTTTTGAATTGATCTGTGCCACATGTGGTTTTGTTTTTGGGACAAGATATGTGCTTATGACTGCTATATGTATATTATGTGTTGCTTGATTGTTTGGATCAGATGGGTACGCCTACCCAGTATTTGTGTGATTATTGGAGCGGATGGATACGCCAAACCCTATTTGTGGTGTGGTCCTTGCCCTAATCTAGTGCTCCAGCTGGTAGGCCTTTTAGGTGCGTAAGTGACATATGGTGATTGATTTAATGGGTTGTTTGCATATATATTCACTGTCATAATGCACTATTGTCCACTGTTTTGAGATATTGGCATAACTTTTGGGTTTAAGGTTAAACCTACGAGCTCACCAACATTATTGTTGACGTTTTCGAGTAATCATTTCAGTGAATGTGAAAGAGAAATAGTTTGGTGATGTGTGATAGCAGGCTTAGAAGTATCTTGTGTGGATTTTCATGTGAAGTCTTGCTTGTTTATTTTATTCGGCTTTAGTATTTGGAAATTTTAGTTTAAGTTTAGATTTGGACCTCTGTGAGGGCTTTTGGATAATTGTAAGAGATTGTGGATTTTGATAGTGATTTGGGACATGACTCGAGGTTGTTCAAGGTTGATGGTCTTCGTAACACTTGAAGTTTATGCATTGTAGTTTTCTCTATATTGTATCTTGTGTTATGATTGATTTCCTGAGTTTATGCCATTGTCGGGGTGTGACATAAAAGGTGTAACACAAATAAGTTGTTCCGAGACTGCAGGTTTGCCAAACTTAGTATTTATAGACTTTCCTTTTTCAACTTTTCTTTTACTCAGAAATCGTTAACAAAACATTTTGATTTTAAGCCCTAACATCACCATAAGCATACGCTTTTGATTAATGATGTGCGTTTTGCAAGCTTTAAATTTATAATACTAGAAATATCGATTTTTACAAAAAAAACAACACTCAGGCAACTATACCCTTTCGTGTATAGTATAGCTTAGGTAAGTCCAGGTCGTCCCAAGAGTATTGTAGTTTTCATAGTTTGTAATTAAGGTGCTAAGGCTAAAATGATTGTCACTTATCAAATTAACTAAATCGTGAATGTATCGAATATTGTAAAGAAAGCAATAAAAGGATGATTCAAGCAAATATAAGGTATGTTGTTTAGGCAATGATCACAAGACAATGATATGTTTTAGGATAGTGTTTTATAAGTTTTAGAAAGAAAGCAAGATAACACAAGTTACAAATCCTTTCGGCCTTTATAAGTAACTAGTGATTATATCGATTAATAACAACAAATCCGTTCGACCTTTATAAGTTATTATAACCAATATATTAGATGAAATGATAGAGCATGAACCAATAAGCATCCTTTCGGCCTTTATTCTTCATAAAATCATGTTTAACCAATTCGATAAACACATCCAAACGTCCCATATCAAATATCACATATCGCCCAAACAAACACAAGATGACTACTCCATAATCAAACAAGTAATACACATATTAAACTCATAAAATTCAGAAACTTTCATATCAAAAGATTATAGAAGTGTACCAAAGTTATAAGATCATAATATGGTGATTACAAGCTTTTTCAACCAGAAACTATTATCAATAACCCAAGCTATTAATTCCTATTATCCCGAACCTTCATTTACTGTCACTACTCTTTTAGGATCAAGAAATAACAAGCCAAAATCATCCAGAACGGCTTCGATTGAGTGGAAGTATGATCAAGGGATGTTGTGGTGCCTAGGGTAGTTTGGATCAAAGGTTTGTTAAGCCTTAATCCCTAAAAATCCCTATTTTGTGTGGTGTAATCGAACTAGATCGATTTGTATAAGATTGTGTGAAATGGGAGAACCAGAGTAGGCTATTTATAGGCTGTTCAGGGGACAAAACCGCCACACTTTAGGAAAAGTAGGTCGTACTTAGGCTATGTCGATTACGGGCATTAATGCTGGTGAAGTACGGATGGCCGTACTTTTTGGGAAGTGCGGCGTACTTAGGGTATTTTCAATTCTTGAACGGTTTTCAAAGTTGTAGAAACTGGATTCTTGGTTGCGAGGCCGTCTGGATGCATCAAACAAGTTCGTATGACCTATTTATAAGGCCATAACAGTGGACAGGGTTGTCGGGAGATCTTAACTTGAGTTATTTCTTTCTTATTCCGTTTAGCTTCAATTCTTCGTGTTTTCTTTCGTTTTCTTCCATGACACGTACCATAAACCTATAATAGCATATATAGTATATTAAGTAAGAAAGTTCATATAATTAACCTATATATATATATTATATATATACACATATATATACTATATACACATATATATATATATATATAATATAAATATATATATAATATATATATAATATATATATATATAGTATATAAAATATAGATATAATATATATATATATAATACATATAAATATATACATATATATCTGATATACATATATATATATTAATATATGTATAGTAAAAAGTTTTTCGAAAGTTCATATTTCTTCGTTTTTTCTATCGTTTTCTTCCATGACACGTACCATAAACCTATAATAGCGTATATAGTATATTAAGTATCGAAAGTTCATAATAAATTAACCTATATATAATACAACATATATATATATTTATAAAATATATATAATATAATATATTATATATAAAATATATATACACACATATATATATATATGAAAAATATATATATATACATATATATCTATATATACAGTATATAATATAGATATACATACAGATATATAATATACATATAAAATATTAATATATATATGTATTATGTATCAAGTATCGAAAGTTGCATAATAATTAACCATCTATTTATATAACAATACTATATTTATGTATATATATATATGATATAAATATAATATATATAAATAAAATATATATATATACCATATATATATGTAGAATATATATATATAAAGGTTTTAATTATATGAACTTTCGATAACTTTATACATATACATATATATAATATATAATAAATGTTTATAATATATCTGAAATGTTAAATATATTATATATGTATATAAATATAATATATGGTATATCATATATATATATATATAATATATATATATGTGTGAATATATATATATAATAATATATATATATATATATATATAATATACATAGTATATTATGTAATGTAAGTAAAAAAATATAGGTTAATATTATATGAACTTTTCGATACTTAATATAACTATATACGCTAATATAGGTTTATGGCGTACGGTTCATGGAGAAAACGAAAGAAAAACACGAAGAAATATGACCTTCCGAAACTATATACATATACATATATACATATATATATTATATATATATATATAGATATATATATGTAATATATATATATATATATAATATATATATATATATAATATATATATAATATTATATATAAATATAATAATATATATATATATATATAAATATATGTTTATATAATATATATCTTGTAATATATATATATATATATATAGGTTAATTATATGAACTTTCGATTCTTAATAGACTATATATGCTATTATAGGTTTATGGTACGTGTCATGGAAGAAAACGAAAGAAAACACGAAGAATTGAAGCTTAAACGAAGAAATAACTCAAGTTAAAGATCTCCCGACACCTGTCCACTGTTTTGGCCATAACTAGGTCATACGAACTCTGTTTGATGCGATCCAGACGGCCACGCAACCAAGAAACAGTTTTCTACAACTTTGAAAACCGTTCAAGAATTGAAAATACCCTAAGTACGCCGCACTTCCCAAAAAGTACGGCGTACTTCACCAGCATTAATGCCCGTAATCGACATAGCCTAAGTACGACCTACTTTTCCTAAAGTGTGGCGGTTTTGTCCCCTGAACAGCCTATAAATAGCCTACTCTGGTTCTCCCATTTCACACAATCTTATACAAATCGATCTAGTTCGATTACACCACACAAAATAGGGATTTTTAGGGATTAAGGCTTAACAAACCTGATCCAAACTACCCAAGGGCACCACAACTTCCCTTGATCATACTTCCACCAATCGAAGCCCGTTCTGATGATTTTGTCTGTTATTTCCTTGTCCTAAAAGAGTAGTGGACAGTAAATGAAGGTTCGGCATAATAGGAATTAAAGCTTGGGTTATTGAAATGAGTTTCCTGGTTGAAAAAAGCTTGTAATCAACCATATATTTATCGATCTATTAACTTGGTGCAACTTCTATAATCTTTTGATATGAAAGTTTCTGAATTTTATAAGTTTAATATGTGTATTACTTGTTTGATTATGGAGTAGTCATCTTGTGTTTGTTTGGGCGATATGTGATCTTTGATATGGGACGTTTGGATGTGTTTATCGAATTGGTTAAACATGATTTTATTAAGTATAAAGGCCCGAATAGGATGCATATTGGTTTTCATTGTCTCTATCAGATTTTCATCTAATATATTGGTTATAATAACTTATAAAGGTCGAACGGATTTGTTGTTATTAATCGATATAATCACTAGTTACACTTAAAGGCCGAAAGGATTTGTAACTTGTGTTATCTTGCTTTCTAAACTTATAAACACTATCCTAAACATATCATTGTCTTAGTGATCATTGCCTAAACAAACATACCTTAATCATTTGCTTGAATCATCCTTTTATTGCTTTCTTTACAATATTCGATATATGCACGATTTAGTTAATTTGATAAGTGACAATCATTTAGCCTTAGCACCTTAATTACAAACTATGAAAACTACAATACTCTTGGGACGACCTGGACTTACCTAAGCTATACTATACACGAAAGGGTATAGTTGCCTGAGTGTTGTTTTTTTTGTAAAAATCGATATTTCTAGTATTATAAATTTAAAGCTTGCAAAACGCACATCATTAATCAAAAGCGTATGCTTATGGTGATGTTAGGGCTTAAAATCAAAATGTTTTGTTAACGATTTCTGAGTAAAAGAAAAGTTGAAAAAGGAAAGTCTATAAATACTAAGTTTGGCAAACCTGCAGTCTCGGAACAACTTATTTGTGTTACACCTTTTATGTCACACCCCGACAATGGCATAAACTCAGGAAATCAATCATAACACAAGATACAATATAGAGAAAACTACAATGCATAAACTTCAAGTGTTACGAAGACCATCAACCTTGAACAACCTCGAGTCATGTCCCAAATCACTATCAAAATCCACAATCTCTTACAATTATCCAAAAGCCCTCACAGAGGTCCAAATCTAAACTTAAACTAAATTTCAATAAAAAAAAAATTTGTAAAACTAAAGCCGAATCAATAAACAAGCAAGACTTCACATGAAAATCCACACAAGATACTTCTAAGCCTGCTATCACACATCACCAAACTATTCCTCTTTTACTTCACCTGAAAATGATACTCGAAAACGTCAACAATAATGTTGGTGAGCTCGTAGGTTTGACCTTAAACCCAAAAGTTATGCCAATATTTCAAACAGTGGACAATAGTGCTATATGACAGTGAATATATATGCAAACAACCATAGCATCACCGCTAATCAATAACCATATGTCACTTACGCACCTAAAGGGCCTACCAGCTGGAGTACTAGATTAGGGCAGGACCACACACAAACTAGGGTAGGCGTACCCATCCGCTCCAATAATCACACAAATACTGGGTAGGCGTACCCATCTGATCCAAACAATCATGCAACACATAATATTCACATAGAAGTCATAAGCACATATCTTGTTCCAAAAACAAAACCACATTTCGCACAGTTCAATTCAAAATATTTCAAAACATATTTGAGTAACAAAACCACATCACGCAAGCAAATGCAACGACGCCCGCACACGACCTAGTCCAGTTAATGTCTCATTTTAATCATTATGTTCCCAAAACAATCTTCACGTTTGATGCATAAAGTTAAACGCGTTGTACAAATACTCATAACAATTTAGTGGTGTGATGGTTGACGACATATCCCAACAATCATATCAATCCCATGACTCAATATACCATACATTTACTATTTTAGAGACAAAGAAAAGTTAATATAGTAAATATTTATAATAAATAATTATAAATATATCTCGGTAAGTCAATTCGGTAACCTTAGTCACCGTGAAAATAATCAAATTAGAATTAAAAATGAAACTTTTACTCATAGTAAACGTATTCGAGAAGTTTCGAGAAAAATTGTATTTTTCGTCTTTTAGTGAATTTATTAAATAAAAAAAAAATAATTAATATAATATTTTATTATTAAAACATCAAAAATCATTGTTTTTAGAAAACTTTATAATAAAAACCTCATTACGAAATTTCGACATGTACCCAGTACCTCACAGAACTTTTTCCAAGGTTTCAAACTTATTTTTAACACTTTCCATAAATTCACACACTTTTCGACAAAATTCAAAATCTCAATCTTTAACTATACTAAAATGTTTTTTCTCAAAATATCGTTCAATATCACTTCGTAAATACATTTTCATTTTCAAAAGACCGTCAAAACTCTTATAACGACTAATTATCGCTTATTGGGCTTTAAGGCCCAACAATGGTCCATTAAGATATTTATAAGTCCAAAATACGATCCAAGTCCAAAACCAATGTCCATTTACATACATAAGCTTATATTAATAAGTAGAAAATAATCCGGACCACAATAAGCCCTCCCTTTAAGCCACGGCTTAAATAGACTTATTGGGCCTTGAGTCCATAAGCTCCAAAATACGTATATTAAGCTTGAAAATAAGCTAATAAGCTACGTATCGCATTTGGTTACTACCATAAGCCTCAAAAATAGTCCACAAACATACGCCATAACACAAAAATAGTCAAAATCACTTTCCTAGTGATTTTGAAAAATCACGTGGCATATAAGCCCAAAATAAGCCAAGAAATAGCTTAAAAATAAGCCCGAATAAGCTATACAAGCTACTATAAAAAATAAGCTATCTAGCAACATATATTATTCAACCATCACGACCACAACATCAAAACTACAAAAACCCTTATTTTCCTTTTTATATCCGACGAACTACGAACCAAACGCAACCTTTTTATTTGCTTCGTTTCTAAAAATCGATTTTCACAACGATCAACTTATACAACTAACATCTATGCATCAATATAAACCCAAAAGGACAAATGAAATTTAAATTTGAAAACTTACAAGAAAATCTTCAAAAATATAGATTTGGACGCGAACCGGACAACCCAAACGTTGTATAAATGAATACCCAAATACTCGTATCAACCTAGAATATCACGTTCTTGATCAAAGTTGAAAATTTTATTGATGTTTGTTGTTGATGGTGGCGGACGAAACACACACACACACACACACACACACTTATGTATGTTTTTTTTGAAAATGAAATGGATAATGAATGCAAATGTTTCTGGTAGAAAGCATCTTATGTACAATTCTTAGACATGTTAGCTAGAATTAAGACATGTTGTCTCCCATTGACTTCATTGACCAGCCATGGGATACAAGGGGTCTCGGGTGTTTCTTTTCGTGTCAGAATCACTTAAATACTCATAAAACTCAATCGTAAAATTTACCCCAAAGTTAATTAGCATTTTTATTCACCTTAAAAATACTTTTCCATTAACCTAGAGTATTTACACGACATATTTACACTTTAAACCCTTCAAAACTCATTTGGACATTAACGGACATGTCAGACTCGTTTTTTGGCATTTCTCAAAATTCACGGGTCAAACCACCCAGAATACAAATAACACAATAATACCTTCCAAAAGGGATTAATTAATCACAATAAAACCAGTAATTCACCCATAATACTCATAAAATCATCACCGTCAACACGGTACAAAATCTGAATAAACTAACAAAAGTCAAATAGTCAAAGGACTATAAATGAAATATTCAGAACACAAAAAGGGAAAAGGTTACATTTTAATACAAAATTAGTTCAAAAGACTAAGTTGGTTCCTAAGACTTTCGAGAAACATGTTTGACAAAACATTCACTTTACAGACTTTACCTCAGAAAAAGAAAGAAATGTTTAGTAACACAAATGTCATCAAACCAGGGATGTACAGTGTTAAAGTAACAGACAAACAAGAAAAACAAAAGAAAACTAATGAGAGTGTTTTGACTTTCATAGGCTTAGAAGGTTCTTTTAGTGTTAGCGAGCCAACGCGTAAGAGCACTAATCAGAAGACTAGTATCATGCATAACACAAATAGTAGAAGCACTTATAAATCGTCAAAAAGGGTTTGGAGGAGCATGTATAGAAGGTCAATAAAAAACGTCTTTAATCTATTTCGAATTATAAGACAAATTCATCTAATCGTAAAATAGATTTTGCAAATGTGAACGCTTCATGCGAATCTAGTGTTTTAATGTGTGTTTCTTTAGCAAAATGTGTGTTTCTTTAGCAAAATATGTGTTTGATAATTTTCATGATAAATGTGTTGCGAATCATGTGATTTATGTGAAGTCTAAAGCTAGGAGAGCCTTGTTTACTTCCCCATTAGATGCGAAAACTAGGGTTGTAGATGTTACTCCATTAGCTGTGAGAACTAGTTTAGTTGGTGATACCCCTATGAATGCAAACGATAAGGCCTCTAGCTCGACTTTAAAATCTCCAGAATCTACAAAAGTTAGCTCACCTAGTATATACATGAATTAAAAAGCTAAAACAAGTAGGAAATGGCAAAGATGGCTAGAACAAACAAGTGATTTTAGTTGGACACCAAAAGCTAAAACTAAAAAGATGAGTCTGAGTGTACTTGAGAATAAAAAATAGTGCAAATCACTTTAAGACACCAGTTACGAAACAAACTTGGGTAGCCAAACTGTCATTGTTATCTGCGTCATGTCTTGGAGGTGATACAACTATGTTTGGGGATCATAGATAGCGGGTGTTCGAAGCACATGACAGGGAACCTTAAATTGCTGAAAAACTTCGTTGGATAATTCTGTTGTAATGACTCTTCAAAAATGATCAATTTGCTGACGATCACAAGCATGGATACTATGTATTACGAAATATCTGAATTTGTCATTTTTACTACGTGAAGGACTTGAGCCACAACCTATTTTCTATAGGAGAAATCTGCGATGGAGATCTTGAAGTTGCTTTCCGTTAAAAGACTTGTTACATTCATAATCTAGAAGGAGATGATCTTTTTCTGGCTCATGGGAATCTAACTTATATACTATCTCCATTTATGATATGGCAGCTTCTTCTCCCGTCTGCCTAATGTCCAAGGCCTCCTTAACGAAATTTCTACAGGTTCTTCCACAAAATTCAACTTAGCATCAACTCGAATCTCATCCAAAGGCACTTGTAGTGTTGGATCAGCCAAACACTTCTTAAGGTTCGACACGTGGAATGTGTCATGAATACCATTCAACTCCTTAGGAAAATCTAATCGATAGGCCACGGGGCCTACTTTCTCAATAATCTCAAGCGGTCAAACAAATCTAGGTGCTAATTTCCCTTTCTTCCCAAAGCATACCACACCTTTCCAAGGCGACACTTTGAGCAAGACATATCAACATACATTAAACTCTAGAGGCTTCCTCCTCCTATCAGCATAACTTTTCTAGAGATTACGCGCAACCTTAACTCTATCTGTAATCTATGAGATCTTCTCAGTAGTCTCTTACACTAACTCAGGTCCTATCAACTGACCTTCTCCAACCTCAGCCCACAACGGAGCACATCTCACGCTAGAATGATAACTATTGTTATACGAAAACTCAACCAACAGAAGATGAACATCCCAACTTCCTTCAAAGTCCAGGACGCATGCTCTAAGCATGTCTTCTAAAGTCTGAATAGTACGCCACTCTGACCATAGGTTTGAGGGTGATAAGCCGTACTCATGTCTAAACGAGTTCCTAATGCCTCTTGCATTGTCTACTAAAACCTTGATGTGAAACGACTATCACGATCTGATATAATCGAGATAGGCACACCATATCTAGCAACTATCTCATTCAAATACAATCTAGCCCATTTATCCATCTTATAATCCCCACGCATAGGTAGAAAATGAGCAGACTTAGTCAATCGGTCCACAATGACCCAGATATGTCATAGCCCACTACTAGTCCCTTAGGAACTAAGTCACAAAAATCCAATAGCTATTCCTTCCCAATCCATACAGGAATCTCATGTTCCTGGAGCAAGCCAGATGGCCTTTGATGCTCAGCCTTAACCTTCAGACAAGTCAAACACTTACTAACATACTCAGCTACGTCCTTTTTCATTCCAGGCCACCAATACCTATCTCTCAAATCATAATACATCTTATTAGCTCCTTGGTGTACAGAGTACTTCGACTTATGGGCTTCATCCATTATCAAGGTTCTCACCTCACCCTTCAAAGGTGCCCATATTCGATCCAGGTAGTAAAAAGTTCCTTACTTCTATGTTCTATCATCTCATCCAAATCTTTCTACAATCCTGTAAACTTATCCACAACCTCATTTTGAGCTGCCAGCATCTTATCCTTGATACTCGACTGAAGGGTCATATTCATAGCTCTAACTCTCTTAGGCTTTACTCTTTCCTTCCTACTTAGGGCATCAGCCACCACATTCGCCTTACCAGGATGGTAAAAAAGCGCGAATTTCACAGTCATAATCACTAAACAATTCTGTCTAGCGACGTTATCGCATATTCAACTCTTTCTGACTAAAGATATACTGAATACTCTTATGATCCGTATAGATGACACTCTTTGTCCCATATAGATAATGTCTCTAGATCTTAAGTGCAAACACGACCGCACCTAACTTCAAATCATGTGTAGTATAATTCTTCTCATGAATTTTCAACTGCCTAGACGCGTAGGATATCACCTTACCTCTTTGCATTAATACACAGCCTAGTCCTATCCCGGACGCATCACAATATACCACAAAGTCTTCTGGTCCATCGAGGAGAATTAGTACAAGCGCATTACACAACTTATCCTTCGAGGTTTGAAATGCCAATTCATGTTCCTTACCCCAATCGAAAGTCTTACACTTCTAAGTCAAGATAGTAAGAGACTTAGCTATCTTAGAACAATTCTCAATGAACCTACGTTAATATCCAACCAATCCTAAGAACGAACGAACCTCAGTCGGAGTTCTAGGGGCTTTCTAATTCTTAACATCCTCAATCTTACTAGGGTCTACATGAATCCCATTACCTTTTATTACATGCCCAAGAAACTGCACTTCTCTTAGCCAGAATTAACACTTAGAAAACTTAGCATACAGTTTCTCCTTTTTGAGCAGTTCCAAGACTAACCTTAAGTGTTCTACATGCTCCTCCCAAGTCTTTGAGTAGATTAAGATATCGTCTATAAACACTATCACAAACTTATCAAGATAAGGCCTATAAACTCTATTCATCAAATCCATGAATACTGTTGGTGCGTTAGTCAGATCAAAGGCATTACTGTGAACTCGAAATGTCCATAACGAGTTCTAAATGCAGTCTTTAGAATGTCATCCTCGTGCACTCTCAGCTGATGATATCTAGACCTAAGATTTATCTTTGAGAAAAACTGAGACCCTTGCAGTTGGTCAAATAGATCATCAATCCTAGGAAGCGGATAACGATTCTTAACTGTCAACTTGTTCAATTGTCTATAATCACTGCACATCCTAAAAGAACCATCCTTTTTCTTAACGAACAACATCGGCGCTCCCCAAGGCGACAAACTTGGTCAAACAAAACCTTTGTCTTAGACTTCCTTGAGTTGTCCCGATAACTCCTCCAATTCAGAAGGTGCTAAACGATAGGGAGACTTTGCAATCGGTATAGCTCCAGGGATTAACTCAATCCAGAATTCAATTTCTTGGAGAGGTGGTAATCCTGATAAATCATTCGAAAACACCTCGAGAAAATCTCTAACCACAACAATCTCTTCTTGTTTCTTATCACTAGCCTTAACACTCATCAAAAGTCTCGCTTTCTCTTCCGGTCTCTCTCCTAATACTCTAAGCACCTTGCCATTCCGGTAGTGGTATCCTCCCACTACTTACACATGACAATATTATTTTAGACCTTATAAGTAGACAACCAATCTTACCTATAATCAACATCAAAACTCCTATGCCCAAAAGGTATCAAATCGATGACAAAGAACATGAACCCATGATTTCTTGTTTGCACACTATAATAACCCTTATAAACTCATACTATCCGCCCCCTAGCCATCTCAATCTCATATTTGAAAAATCCTACATTCGATGGGCTCTAAGCCTAAGCCCCCCCCAACCAAAGGATATGAAATAGTGTAAACAAACTATAGTCGCACCAGAGCACATAAGTAGTGGCAAAATGCTTGTTCCAAATTAAACTTACCCATCATAATGTTCGATCCTGGCGAGCTCCTCTGCTCCTAACATGAATGCCTGGTTCCTAGGTTTCCACGACCCTGACCCTCGTTTATTTCATCAGGCATACTTTTTGGGTTTTGGAACGGGATTTCTCCCTTCCGGTCCTTTTGCCCCAGTATCAATCTATGGGACAAGTCAAACCATTTACAGTTTACCGGGTACGTTACCGGGGACACCGACATAACCGGCCCCTAACATTGTGAGTGTTTTACTGATCATAGACAGAGTACACATAGCCACGTCGACGGCTTCTATAGCACGCACGAACGATAGCCAGGATACAGAGCCCTTGCCGTTATAACTACCCTCCATGATCTTCCCCTTCGGCCTGCCGTGAATCCATTACTTGCTAGCCTGTTGTACTAATCATAGGCCAATTACTGCACAAATATCTGACTACTGAACACATCCCACCATTTAGAAATCTTACCTTACTCGCTCCTTCCAGTACTCAAGATTACCAGCAGTATCTTACCATCACACGACCTCGCGAACGACCAACCCTACCCCAAAACAGCACCAAAAAATTTTCGATCTGTAATAACCCCTCTTCGACGCTTAACTCCTTCAACACCACAAATCTATCACGTCTTTAAATCAACACGAGAAACACTCCCTCCATCGAATCGTGGTTATCCCGATCCCCCTGCCCAAGACAAGACCCCGCCAATCAACACAAGCTAACCATAAGTCCTACATACCAAGAGCGTTGTCCACCACTGGTCACTTTCCCCTAGACGAGACGCCGTGGTGTGCAGAGGGCGCAACCCTCGAAGCCCGTCGGGACCTCACTCAGTTCTACTCATTATCTACTCGAATCGTTTCTCCCCATATTTCCTCACCCCAGGCTTCCACCGACCAGACGCCCTACACGCGACACCCTAGCTCATGGTACAAGGCCCCGACCGAAGGTTCTACTATAGCTCACAAGACAGTTTTCGCAACCCAGTTTGGCATTTCAAGACCTTTAAGACTAAAACTCATCATCATACATAACTAAAAGTCATACCTGACATACAAACAGCAACATCCCGGCTAAGCGTGCAGATCTATAGAGTCCACACGTAAAGCCTTACCCACAAATGGAACTACAGTGTATTTCAATATTTGGACAACACAACCAACCACTCATATCTTGCACAAACTCCATTTTCTTAATCGATCGAGTAAGAACTACAACACCTCCATTACCATCATATTCCTTGGGGTTACAAGCTAAGAACTCCTTATATGAAAAACCTACCCAGTTTCCATTTACTATCACATTCCCAACATTTTCCTGAACGTTCTCATTAACCACTTTACCATTTTGATTTCCAACATTTCCTTGGTTACCAACCTGAGCTAGCATGGCGGGTAAGAGGTTTTGAAATTGCTGGGCAATGATTGTCGAGAAGTTGCTCCCCCATTAACTCCCTCTACATTCCCATTGACTCTCTCTACACCTCCATTAGCTCCCATTCCCTGGTCATTTCCTTGACCATTCAAATCA
This sequence comes from Tanacetum coccineum, assembly GCA_026074375.1. Lineage (NCBI taxonomy): Eukaryota > Viridiplantae > Streptophyta > Magnoliopsida > Asterales > Asteraceae > Tanacetum > Tanacetum coccineum. The sequence goes on along the minus strand of BQNB010090200.1, from coordinate 3,218 downwards.
TCAATACGCTCATCATTACCTTTCCTAGGTCTTCTACCCCTCCCACATCTACCAACCTGTTCACCCATTCCCCCTCCTGTATTCGGTAACAAGCCTGGCCACACTTCGGGTCATCACCTGGTCGGCATTATCCACACGAAGAGAACAGGGCAACATAGTTAGTGGGAAAGACTAACATAATATAATAAATAATCTTACTATATATATAACTATATACATAATACCACCTTATGGTGTCAACATCCATTTGTGTAAACGACATTACTAAGTATGAGTGAGTTGTGATATGCTTATAACTACGTTTGACACTGTACTTATATTCACATCCTTTCCCAGTCATACTTAATATTAAGCTCACACATTTGAATGACTGACATAACTAAAGCACCAAACCGCGAACACGCGAAAGCAAGCAAAAGCGGAACACCACACACATAGATCGTATATGCAACTAAATGACGGATCTTAGGTTATAGTCTAGGTCAACCCACCTAGTTCTCTATAACCTTGGCTCTGATTACCAATCTGTCATACCCCGACAATGGCGGAAACTCGGGAATGCAATATAATGATCAATCATAACACAAGATACAATATAGAGAAAACTACAATGCATAAACTTCAAGTGTTACGAAGACCAACAACCTCGAACAACCTCGAGTGATGTCCTAAATCACTATCAAAATCCGCAATCTGTTACAATTATCCCAAAGCCCTCACAGGGGTCAAAATCCAAACTTAAACAAAAATTTCCAAATACTAAAGCCGAATAAAATAAAAAGCAAGACTTCACATGAAAATCCACACGAGATACTTCTAACTGCCTAACACACAACACCAAAACTATTTTCTCTTCACTTCACCTGAAAACGAACTAAAAAATGTCAACCATAATGTTGGTGACACGTAAGTTTGACCATTAAACCCAAAAGTTGTGCCTAATATTCAAACAGTAGACAATAGTGCTAATATACAGTGAATACATATGCAAACAACCTTAGCATCACCGCTAATCAATAACCATATGTCACTTACGCACTTAAAGAGCCTACCAGCTAGAGCACTAGATTAGGGCAGGACCACACACAAACTAGGCTAGGTGTATCCATCCACTCCAATAATCACACAAATACTGGGTAGGCGTACCCATCTGATCCAAACAATCAAGCAACACATAAAATTCACATAGCAGTCATATGCACATATCTTGTCCCAAAAACAAAACCACATTTCGCACAGATCAATTCAACACATTTCAAAACACATTTGAGTAACATTTTCCCCAACGAAAAAACAGTAAAAAGTGGGGCTATGAGAACTCACCTCAAGCAAGTCTTTAGAAACCAAATCTCAACCACGCAAGCAAATGCAACGACGCCCGCACACGACCTAGTCCAGTTAATGTCCCATTTTAATCATTCATTCCCAAAACAATCTTCACGTTTGATGCATAGAGTTTAGACGCATTGTACAATTACTCATAACAATTATGTGTTATGGTTTGATGACATATCCCAACAAATCATATTATCCATTACTCAATATACATACTTATACTATTTAGAGAAAATAGATAAGTAATATAAATAAATATTTATAATTAATAATTATAAATATATCTTGACAAGTACATTCGGTAAACCTTAGTCACTTCAAAATAATCATAATACGACTGAAAATGAAACGTTTATTCATAATAAACACATTAGAGAAGTTTCGAGAAAAATTATATTTTTCATCTTTTAGTGAATTTATTAAATAAATAAAATAATTAAATAGTATTTTATTATTTAAAATCAAGAATCACGGTTTTAGGAAAATTTCTAAGTATAAACTTTTTACGAAATTTCGACATGACCCGTACGCTCATACAACGTTTTCCAAGGTTTCAAACCTTATTTTCAACACTTTTCATAAATTCGACACTTTTTGACAAAATTCTAAAATCTCAATCTTTAACGTTTACTAAAACGTTTTTCCCAAAATACCGAATATCACTTCTGTAACAACTGAGAATTTTCGAATTTTAAATAACTATTTTATCCTTTTGACTTTTTTGGTCTGACATGACTTTCTGACTTTTGATGTTTTATTGTCTAATAAAAACAATTACCGCGTGGCCGGTAAAATTTTCGGAACGTATTTCAAATAATAAATCATATTTATTATTATATTTCTCAAGTAAAAGTTATTTTTATCTTATTTGGATCGAAAGCGAAAAGATATATGTTATTTATAAGCTGAAGTATAAAAAACGAACCACTTTTTATCAAAACTATATTAAAAAGTTACACTTTTAACCCTAAACTATGAGGGGCTTGCCACTTTTATTTTAAAGTTTATTATAAATATAAATTTTAAAAACATTTTATCTTATTTTTGTTATATAAAAACACACACTCACTAGTTCTCTCTCCCTCTCCAAAAATCCGGCCACCCTCCCCCACCTCCGGCCGCCACCTTTTTGGCCAAACGCCGCCGAAAAACTTTTCCGGCGAGCTTTCCGGCCAAGCCTCAAAATCTCTCCATATCACCCGATCTACCCGACCCATCAACCACGCGCCGCCACGCATCACCACCGTCACCCCACCTTCTCACAGTCATCAGCACCACAACCACCACAGCCGCACCATGGCGGTGTCGGGCTTGTGGTGGTGACCCCACTTCTGCCATAAGGGTGTTTGGTTGTTCGATTTAGCACCAAGGGGTGCGCTGGGTTCGTTGGGGTGTTCGTTTGTGGTGGCAGCCACCACCGTAGGGTGCGTGTGGGTGGCGGCCACCACCAAAAAGGGTGCGTGTGGTTTATGGCAAAAAGGGGGTGTTCGTGTGGGATTATAACAGCTATGGGGGTGGGTTTGTTTCGGCAGCCACCACGACCCACAAGGGTGCGTGGGGTGTCGGGTCAAACCACCAGCCAAGGGTGTTTGTTTCGATGGGTTAGCAGCAGCCACCCGATTAGGGTGCGTTTGGCTGTGGAAACGCACATGGGTGCGTTTGGTTTACATATAAGCCGCACAAGGGTGCGTTTGGTTGACAGAATCACCCAAAAAGGGGTGTTTGGATTGGCAGTTAACACCCAAGAGGTGTGTTTGGCTTAGCAGGAAACCAGTTAGGGTGCGTTTGGTATAGCAGAAAAACTGATTAGGGTGCGTTTGGCTGTGACAGACACCCTAAAGGTGCGTTTGGTTTTAATAAAACAGTCACAAGGGCGTTTGGAT
>BQNB010090199.1:0-27208 GCA_026074375.1 Tanacetum coccineum | reverse complement strand
TAAACGCACCACTTAAACACTCCCATAATTCAAACTAAAATTAATCATGCTACATATATGTCCTATGAACCTCTCATAGCTCTCCCAAAGCCATTACCCTGTTACAAATACCCTTTAGAAATTCATTAATCCAAAGTGTCCAAAATTCGTCCAGAATATGACCTTCTAAAAGTATGACACTAGCTGACCACTTTAGACCTCCTTTCATGCTTAGAAAACATTCAGGGATCACACACAATATATAAACTAACTTTCACGTGATTTTTAGCTTCTAACTAGATGTCTAATTATTTTTAAAAAAATCAAAACCAAAACTGAAATTCGTCACTGTTTTACATACTGATTTTGTAACGCCCTTTTGGCCCACTTCCCGACCATAAAAACTTACGAGGACAACTTTTCTGGAAAGTAGACTCTCTGAGGTTATCTCCAGTATGTTATAAATTATTTATTTGATAATTTATGATTGGGTTATGCTCGTTACAAAACTGCCTAACTTTCTGTAGTGAATTAAACAATTAATTCGGGCGATCTAAACCCTTACGCATGATCAAAACACGTAACCCATTAAACTAATGATCAACCAATCATCATTAACTAATTTTATAAGCCCTAAATTAAAACCCTAATTTATAAACCCTAATTTATAACCCTAATCCATCATGCTGGATTACTAGAATTGAAAAAATTAAAACTAGAATTGAACAAGATTAGGAAATTTACCTTAGCAAAGAAAACCCTAGCTTTTTTTCTTCTTCTTCCTTGGATCGGCCAAAATAATGAGGGGAAGGGTTTTGGATTAAGTTTGGTATTAATAGGCCCACAAGACAATCCCTAGATAACTCTAATTCAATTTGAATTCACTTCAACTCTTTTCTTTTTTTTTCTTTCTAATTTTTGGATTTTACTTTCATGCCTAAAAAATACTTTTTTTTTTCCCTTTTTCTTTATAATTAAATTAAATTATCTTTATACCTTAAGTTTTATAAAAACCTAAGCTAATTTGTTAAACCATTTTGCTTGAAAACTACTTTCTAAAAATAACTTTTCATTTCCAAAAATCCTTTTTATATATGGAAAGTTTACCAAAAACTCTCTTATTTTAACAACTCATTTCTTTCACAAATGACACGCTTCTCATTTTAATTCATCACCTAGGCATCCACATATTAACCAAACTAATCTACTCAAAATACCAATCCAATTATCCATATCACTATAAGTGATTAAAATGAAGTTTCTCCATCAAATAACTCATTTCTCTTAACTTAACCCTCAAAACCTAAACTTATCTTAAATTACTAACACAAAAATACGTATACGTAATAATACTTACACATTTAACATGGAAATGCTCAAATCTCAATAATCATTTTCTTGTCACTCAAAAGTGAACGAAATGAATTCAACCAATTCCACCACCATTACAATCTCATTGAGATGATCACACTCAATAGATTGATTACCAATACCTCATAAACACATATAAACACACATAAACACATCAAATCACATAAACCATACATTACAACAGGCACCTAAGTCAACACTAACGGTTTGACTAACCTGCTCAAGTCATGATTGTCACAGTATCCCCTCCTTTAGGAAATCTCGTCCCGAGATTTAACTAGAAGGTTCAACTCTATCATTACCAAACAATTAATCGAGGATACTTATCTTTCAAGTAGTCCTCCTATACCCATGTTAACTCAAAGTTACACTTTGAATTCCAACAATTTACAACCATAACATTCCCATTACGCTTTAACTCCCTTGACCTCATTTGATCCTTGCGTTCCCAAGTAAGCTCAGGACCACGCTTCGAATCCCAACGAACTTTCACTAATGCTATCATACTATACTTTTACTCATGACCTCTCGGTCCACAACATCAACGGTTACTTGACAAAACAAAGAGTCTTGTCAACCTTAATCTTTCCACTTCTACCATCGAATCCACTGCTGTGACTTTGCTTACCCCCACAAGGGTGCAATTAGCAACACAACAACCCCAAACAAAAGAAAACACCCAAATCCAATGACCTCGCCCGTCCTCGAGGAAATTCCTTAGAAACCTTAAGTTGTGTAACAACGTGTTTTATATCTTAACCTCACAACTCATCAAACAAGAACTGTCTTGAAATTAAGATATAAGATGTTACAAAGCCCAACGTATCTAAAGAATCCACGCAAATTCAGGTTTACTCAAACCTTCAGCACCTCCCAATCCAATTCCCGATACTCAGCTCATGAGACATAAATTCTCAACCGAACTATAGGTCCAATCCATCCAAGGATCTCAAATGGTCCTACATAACTCGGTTCTAACTTGTCTTTCTTTTCAAACATACTACACCTCTCCGAGGTGAGACCCTCAACCACCCATAACCTACCAGCATTAATTCAAAAGTTTCCCACTACTACCAAGCTAACACTTTCGACAATTTGGCTGCCTCAAGCCTTTCCTGTATTACCACTATCTTGTTGGTTGTTTCTTGTACCAATTCATCCATTCAACTCACTCCACCAGTTACGGCCCCATAAAAATGGTAACCTACATGCCGGGGGGGGGGGGGTTTGTTTTTGTATTTTTTTTTTTCCTTTCCATACCATGCTTCAAATGAAGCACATCCATACTCGAATGATAATCCCCACCTTAGAAAAAAACTCATCTCACGAAAGTGAGTATTTCAATTACCTCTAAAATCTACCATACTTGTCCTAAGCATAGCTAGGAATGGGGTGACTTAGTCAGTCCATTGACTACACCCAAATCGCATCGTATCCACTACTCACACTTGGTAACTTGACAACAATATCCTTAGTTATCCTTTCCCACTTCTACTCGGGTAACTCAGGTTGTAGCAACAATCCTGAAGACCCTTGATACTCAACTTCCACTTCCGAATACGCTAAATACTTACTACCGCAACTAGCTATATCCTTCTTCATACTCAGCCATCGATTAGTTAACCTAAAACCACACAACATCGTATCCGCTCCAGGATGGATAGAATACTTTGTCGTATACGCCTCTTCAATAGCCAAGGTCCTTACATCTCTCCAAATGGAGGTCCGAACCTTGTCTAACCAATATGAACCACTCTCTATCTCTTTTCACACTCGTTGGTCCAAGCCACGCAACATCTTATGTTGACGCGTTCTTTGCTTTGGACATCTTATCTTATGCCACCAACATCCTTTTCTCAAACCTAGATCGGATCGTCGTACATCTATCTCGAACTCATTCTTGGCTTCACTCCTTCTTCCTACTCCACGGTACAACATCTACATTTGCCTTTCCCAGATGGTACTTGGCCTCGAAATCAAACTCACTAAATAACATCCATCCATCATCTTTGCCTCATGTTCAATCCTTCCGATTGAAAGTGTGTTGGAGACATTCATGATCCGTATAGATTACTCTCCATGTCTCGTTCACTTAATGCCTCTAGCATTATAAGGCAAAACCTACCACGTTAGTCATGCAATCCTTCATAAGAACCTTCAGTTGTCGCGACGTACAAGCAATCACCTTCTCCCTTTTTCTAAGCATGCTTCTAAATCCTTGCTTCGCGCGTCATAATATACTACGAAATCGTCTGCTCCTTCTGGCAATGCCAAGATCGGCTCATTACCCATTTGATTCCTTCCACATCTAGATAGCTTCCTCTTTGCTCCGCTTCCACGTTGTTGGAAAACTTCACGTACATCTTCTCTTCCTTCAGTGACTCTACGATCATCTTCATGTGTGACTCGTACTCCTCCTTAGACTTCGAGTCGGTTTAAAATATCATCTGTATATATACGTTAACTAGTTCGTCTATATACGGCCATGCACACCAGGCTTATTAACTTCACGAAAACCACTGATGCATTGGAATACCCAAAAGGCATAGCCGTAAACTTCAATGTGTCCATTACGCATCCTAAAAAACAGTCTTGGCTACGTCTTTCTCGTGCACCCTCCATTGGTGACATCACATACGAATTTTCTATCTCACTCTTCTCGAGATAATCTATGCACATTCCAAACTACCCACATTTCTTCCTACGAAGCAATATAGATGCTTCCCACCATAAGTTACCATTCGAACCAACCCTCACCTTGCAACTCCTGCAATCATTCCACACCTCTTTCCTTTCTAAAGACGTCAAATGACACGAGCCTTCGCAAATCGGCGTCGCTCCTTGTACTAATTCCATACGAAATCCCATTCCACGATCAAATAGTTTAAAACGAGTAACACATTTAATCCAATTGCGGATGGCGAATTAATCCCATTCGCTTCGCCACAATCAAATCGCTCATCCGAAGATACGTCCGAACACCATCTCTAGCACCTTGGCACATGAGAATACACCAAACTTCATAAGCACCAACTGGTATGGACTCAAACTCTCAACACAACCCTATAAGAAGATTCAACCGAATCTATGAAACATTCGACATAAACGATCGAACTCAGTCTAACTAACGCATCAACGATGCTTAGAATCACCCACATGAATAATACTACGTTCACGACCATTAATTAAAAGATTAAGACCTTTGTACCAAAATAACTGATTTTTTACCAAGGAAACTTTCTCTCAACCTTATTCAATCATTTTTTTAACAATGAATCACTTGGTTAATAAAGCAAATAATTTTTTTTTTTGTCATAAGAATAATTTAAATAAATTTTCATGAACTTATTTTATAATTATGATTTCTGTATAAAGAAATCAAAAGATTGGTTTAAAACAAATGTGTCTGCTTTTTATTTATTTAATTTATTTTTAAAAGAAAATTTTTTTTTACATAAACGATATGATATTGACGACAACAAAATTACTTTGAAGAGGAATTTATGACTCGCAACAAAAGGCATTCATGATAGGCAAAATAGGATCAAAATATTAAGGATTCCATACCAAAAAAAAATTTTTATTTACTTGAAAAAGACCGCAGGAACTCTTTTAAACCAAATCAAACCATAAGGACTCATCATACCAACGGTCTTAGAACCAACCAAAAAGATTATTCGTTTACCTTTAGACAAAGAAATACAAGCCAAAACGCCCGAACGGAGAAAATAGAACACATTCTAATGATTTCAACCATAGAATACAACACGGACGTTGGGGAATATCTAAAGAACCACGAGCTAACGAACCAACTTAAGACTGGCCGACGAACAATTACAACTGGTTTACGATGTTATCGCAACCAATAGATGAAAGGAAACCCCACAATTACTAAACTCGATCCTTTATAATCGCTCAAAGGGTAACGAGAAGAATTCTCTAAACTAGACAACCATCTCCTCAACAGGATCTCACATCACATCTTCAATACTTTCTAACATAGCTATCCAGACTTACGTTTACATTTACATACAATCAACAATGATCAATGCAATCAAGTTTGCTAGTCCACGTGTGTGTTGACGTTATAAATTATGTTCGAGTCCATAATTATATATATGCACCTTTGCCACACGTGTTTTACTTCTAGAAACAATCTACCCGAATCATCTCAAATGATAAACACACATCTACCTCATAGCCTACTTAATAATAATCTATATATAAACTCAATCATGATAATCCATCTAAACGATCCATATAATCCCATTTGTCCAAACGACTTTAGAGCCACAATCGTGAGCCCAAAAACAATCCTTATTATAGCAAACGCGTCGAGGTAGAAAATGAAATTAACTTTATAATTGGGCTAGCTTGGTTTTGACTTTTCTCTCCCAAAAGTCACCAAAACTCCGCGGGTCCAAATGCGGTAACAACATCTTCCAACAATATCCCTTACGGATAGGGAGGCACGATTAAATAATAAACAAATGGGGTTATACTATTAGATCCCCATAATGAAAAAGTATATATATATATTATATAGTATTAATTCAAAATAGAAAAAATTTCAAAGCTTTTAGGTAGCGGGAACATACGATGTATACGTACACAAACACTTATGCCTTAAAATGCAACTATACGAGGGACCCTTAAGCTATAGTCTAGGCTCAACACCTAGTTTCTATAACCTTAAGCTATGATACCACTCTGTAACACCCCTGCCAAGGCGGAAACGCGCGGTAAACAAGAATGGGATATATACAACACATGGTGTCTCTATTAGGGAATACTAAATTTGAAAACTAAAGTAATAGCTAAGACACAAGTTTTCATAATCAATACCAAAAAACTTATTGGTGTCTTTATTAATGAGAAGGAAGGTCTCGTCAATAATATGGTCATGCAAAAACATAAAACAAAACAAATTCAAACAGAGAGAAGCTTATAAATAACTCCAAGCTTCCATAGGTTCTTCTATCATTCTATTTATCTTAGCACCATTAAGCCTCACCTGAAAATGATGTTAAAACGTCAAACTAATGGTTGGTGAGAGACATAGGTTTAGGACAACAATAAACTTTTTTAAAACGAATACAGTGATTATCAAAACAATAAAGGACAATTAAGCAACATTATGACTTATGCTAAATGCAATCCACAGACGGGTTAGGAACATTTCACGTTCCATTACACAAATGGGTTAGGACGTTACCCCCGATCCACTAATAGGTCATGGAAAAGATCCAAATCCAATTCCAGATCTTCTTGGTTACGATAAACAATATCAAAGGAGTTTGATCGCTCCAAGGATCTTGCCTAATAAGTAGACGAATAACACAACATTATCACTGGGATAAATCCCAAGTCTCTGCTACATTGAGTAGACGTTATACACCAATATCACATTAAATGCAACACATATGTCATATAACTGTAAATAATGTCATACACCATTAACACATTATCACAGCATTCAACACAAATCTTTTAAGATCTCAAGCTATCATTTTCATCCCAAAATGTAAAGACATTTAAAAATGGGACTATGAAACTCACCTGATTGCTAGCTTCAAATCCACAAACACTTCACAAATCTCACGAACAATCTAAACAATATAAGCACAAAATAAGTTACCATCAAATAGGCATTCAACCCAAAATGATGTAACCTCAACTATGATGGATGCTATGTGGTCTATCTTAGTTCTATATTGTTTTATAATCTTATTTAATCTTACATTTACTATTTGCCACCATTACGTTAACTTCACACTTTTCTGGTTTTTTGTAGAATTTTATCCTCATCTTCGCGTGCCTAAAGCATATTAAACACCTCCCATAATTCAACTAAATTTCACCATGCTACATACTATGTCCTATAACCTTCTCATAGCTCTCACAAAGTCATACTTTCCCTTCTATAAATATCCCCAAAAATTATTAATTCAAGTGTTTAAATTGTCAGAATTGACCTTAATATGTTATGGCATTAATTACCCATTAAAACCCCCTTCGGACCTTAGCCAAAATTCACAGGTCACACACAATATATGTCTAACTTCCACATAAGTAGAGCACTCTAACTTAGGGGTCTAAGTTTTTAGAAAATAAAATCAAAACTGAAATTCGTCTATGTTTACACACTGATTTTATGTTGACAATTTGACCCACTTCCAGACCAAAAAACATTATGAGGCCAGATGTTATCGAAAGTAGACTCTCTTTTAGGTTATTCAGTATGTTGTAAAAATATTTATTTGATCTTTTATGACCGGATTTTGCTCGTTACAAAATGCCTAACTTTCTGCACGTGAATTACGCATCTCATTAAGCGATCTAAGCCCATTAACGCTATGATACATTATCGCTAACCTAATTAATCTAATGATTAAGCTAACATCATAATATCATAAAATTTCTGGAATTTAATTACCCTAATTTATAACCCTATTTTTTTTAAACCTAAATCCATCACAATTTAAGTTACTAGAAAGATTAGACGAACGAGAATTAAAAGTCGAATCGTACCTTAAAGCGAAACCCTAAAAAAATCGTTTCTTTATCTCTTTCTTATCTCCTTATGGCCGGCCAAATTTATGTATAGGGTGGGTTAGGGGCTTTTTAGATTAGTATTTATAGGCAATTAGGATAGAATTAGAGTTTAAGTCTAACAAGGTTTTAGAGTAGGATTAGGATTTCTCTTTTTTTTCCTTTTCTTTTATTCTTATTTCCGGCCGAATTATTATATATATATATATTTTTTTTTATTTTTTATTTTTTTATTTTATATTTACAATTAAAACCTTAAGTTTTTATAAAAACTTTAATTAATTTAACTCTTCCTTTTTGTATTACGCGTTACTTTACTAACTTTCTACAATATTTTTTCATTTCAGACTAACTTTCTCAAATTAGAATTTTATATTTCTTAATCTAACACTCTAAAAGTAAACTATCTTTAATAGCTAACACAAATAGTTTACGTATAATATACTTACTCATTAAAGACAAATCATAAATTATCATAAATATTATTTTTCTTGTCACTTAAAAGTAAACGAAAGGAAAATCGTCATTTTTCACCATTAATCCAATCTTTTTGACTTGTCACATCTAACGATCTGGATTTCCACTAACTCATAAACACATATTCACACACATAGCACATAATTCACATAAGCCGTACATTGCAACAGACATATAAGTCAACACTAAAGGTTTGACTGACCTGCTCAAGTCACGGTTGTCACAATTCCATTTTTCAATCTACTCAAAGAACATTTTGACGAAGTTCAAAGATCTCTTGTTAAAGAAGTTAGAGCTATGAAAACAGTTTTTGAAAATAAGGAAGGATGAAGTGGGTACCAAAAGTCATCGACAAAAAGTGTGGGTGAGATTGAATTGTTAAATACTCCTCTTACAAATAAGAATTGGATTGCTAATTGTATTGCCTAGGATGTATTCTATACTGTTATTGATTCTGCTTTAACTGCATCTCGATTTCATGATTTATCTAATGCTTATAGTGTTGCAATGACTCGTGCTGTTGAACTTGATGCTGAGAATTCCAAATTACTTGAAAAAATTAAAAGAGATCCTGATACCATTGATAATGGATTTTCAAAATTAGAGATTGCTCACCTTATTACCAATTAAAAGCTATCAACATCTCTTAAAGAAAATATTGAAATTTCAAATTCAAGTTATCTAAGGATGTTCCCTTGAATTTGATGAATTTTTTTACTCGAAAACGGAGATGATCAGTTTCGAAAGGTCCAAAAATATATTCCGTAAGTTAAAAGCTCATATTTCTAGTGAAGCTAAAAAAAGTGATGAGATAAGCACCTTTGACTATAAGTCTCTAGATTCTCAAAATTTACATTTAACCGAAACTGTCACAGCTTAGCAAGAACAACTAGAACATTATCAAGAGTTATTTAACTCCATTAAAATAACGCATGTTAAAACCATTGAAAGGACAACTTATTTACAAACTGAAATTGAGAATCTAAAGACTAAACTCAAGGGAAAGATGCCATGCATCACTAGCAATGTTGAATTACCAAAGGTTTCTGTTTTTGAAAGGTATGCAATTGAGGTTGAATCAATTCCTCCAAATCAGAGAAACAATAGGGATGTTCATTACCATTATCTCAACCACCTTAGGGATACCTTAGATACTCTCCATGAGATAGTCGAAAAGGCTAGAAGTAAATGACCTTCTGATCATAGTCTGGACTATGCCTGTATTTACACTAAACGGTTTCAGGAATTATTAGAAAATGTGAGTGCCTCATGTCCTAAAGAGCGTAACAAATGAGATAAAGTTATTGCTAGTACACCTTTAACTAGGAAAAAGCATGTAACCTTTGCTGACCCATTGGAAACTTCAGGCAACAACACAACAAACCCTGTTAAGCACCCAACTATTCAAAAGACTAATGTTCCTATTATTCATTCTACAGGAGTAAGCAATGCCACTAAAACTAGAAGGTTTCAGTCTAAGAGCAACAAAATGAATGATAAGACCTTGCCAGCTAACTGTATGCCCGAGAAGAAAGTAGAAGACCACCATAGGAAATAATTTTAATGAGCAAAAGAATCTGTTAAATGAAAAAAATATATATAAACTTTTTATATATATTAAAAGTTTTAAAGAAAGTGTCAAGTCCTTTATAGTGTAGGGTAAAAAGTGTAACTTTTTAATATACTTTTTGATAGAAGCGGTTCGGGACTCATTTGAGCGACTTAACGGATGAATCAACGCACGAAACTTGCGCCATTGTTTTCCAAATCATTTTTCCGATAAAAACGAGTATTTATTTGATAATATATCATAAATATTTTTATAACATTTATAAAAATGTTCGTTATTTATTTGGTGAACCGGTTACGTCTCGTCCGAAAGTAAAACTAGAAATAAAATTTTAACCCGTATATTCGCGTTATCAACAAACATTTTTAATTAAAATGCTAAGTATTTTATTAAATATTTTTATTTAATAAAACGTGATAATTAAATATAAATTTAATTATTTTGGGTCGGTACGCGTTGTGCTCAAAATTTTTGCGAGGACATTTCAGTCACCTTCTGACTGTTTTCGGATCTCGGTCAAAACTAAAAAGTTGTCAGGAATGTCGTTTTACTTCAAATTGCTTTAGAGTCCGAATAATGAAAGCGTGCTTTAGATGGTCGTTCTTATAAGTCAAGCCAGACCCTAAAAGTCAATGATTGAAATTGTCATTCAAAATTTCAAAAATTCTCGGATGTTACAATAATATTTTCACATTGAGGACAATGCTCATATTAAGTATGGGGGGAGATAAACTAGAAAAGTTAAAGTTAAAAAGAAAATATTTTATAACATTTTATTGATCACATATAAGCAATCTGACTTTGGATTGATAACATTGCTAGCATATTTATACCACTAAAAATATTGGGAGGATTAGATATAAGAATTCGGGTATCTCTCTTTGGTACCTAAGATGATTTTTAACTTTAGCTTTCTCGAGTTAAGGAGTGAGCAATTGCAGATATCTCATCCGTCGTTACGGCTGTGTATATGTAGTTTTGTCGCCTTTTCTAGAGCATTAATATCGATATGAAATTATATGAGTGTGCCGGTAATTTGTTAATTCTAGAACTTGTGCTTGAAATCTTTATGAGACCACAGTAAGAACACGTTCGCGTGTTATAAATATTTTACTGATTAAAGGTGATAAAAATATAAATATAAGTAAACAATAAGTTTGTTTAAAAAGATTTCTAATAAAATTATCTGAAATTTTATCCATACGAATTGAGAAGCGTAAATGTTGGTATTGCTGTTTAAATGAAGTGCGAAGGTTGCAAACTTCTAAGTTCGTTTGAAGTAGTGTGCTTATCTTAAGTATGGAGGAAAACAAGTTTTCCCCAAGATAAAGTGAATTGAGGCAAAAATAAAGCCTTTGGTATTATAAAAAAAAAGAAAAAAGAATGATGGGAATAATAAGTCGAATATATTATGGATAAGGTGAATTATGATTTTATTACAAACCTTTTTCAATAAATAATAAATAATATCACTAAATAAATGACCTCTTTTGATGTTTATGTTTGGTGCTTACGCCATGTCGGTGAAGTTTAGTTTTTTGTACAAGCCTATGGTAATTTGAACATTTCATGACTGCGAGTATGAGTGACTTCCGTTTACTGTCCATTTTACTAAATTGAGGGAGTGTGAAAAATAAACTTATCTATAAAAATTCATGAGTTGCTTTGTCGCGTTATCTATGCTTGTGATCATTAATTTGTTTTGTTAAAACGAAATACTTTCGCTTTGATTGCTTGAGGGAAACCAATAAGCTAAGTATGGGAGGATATACGTGTTAACATTAAATATACGTGTTAACACATGAAATATTGCAAAGTTTGCTTGTTTGTTGTGTAATATTCATATCAGGACCAAGAATGAAGCAAATGACTGAACGTGCAAAAGAATCTCGTTAAATACACTAACGGTCGTTATAAGAAGAATCTAGAAGAGAATTTAAAGAGGATTTAATGAGCAAAGCCAAAGTGCGGCGCACAATTATTTTTGTGCGGCGTACTTCAAGACGAAGTAAATGCCATTTATTTAAACACCAAGTGCGACGCACAATTTTCCTTGTGCGGCGTACTTCTCCTGCAGTTACTCCCAAGTCATAAATGATTGCAATGATTGTGCAACCTTTCACTCCCCAAACTTTAGCAACCGATGCACCATCCTCAAGTATAAATAGAGCATGAATTTAGAGGAGGAAATCATCCCTTGAAGCATTCTTCTCATCTCATTCTTCATTCTTATCATCTATAATAGTTAGGAAATTGTTCTTAGGGAATTGTTGAAGAATAAACCTTATTCTTCATCACATTCTAGGTTTTAGTAGAGGAAAGTCCCATTTGATCTTAGAAGGTTGTGTTAAGAAGGTGTTATAGTGGTTATAGTTGAATTTCTGGGTTGTTGGAATTATTGTTCGAAGGAAACTCTTGAGAATCAATATATTTTGCTATTGAGTTTGGTATAAACACGTTTCCCTACTTTTATATTATGAATTCTGAATTGATCATGCTTGTTATGTGTTTTGAATTGATGAATATGGAGTAGTTTAACATGTTTGTTTGGGGATCATGAGGGAATTATGGATTAAACTTGGATAAACTAGTGAATTTTGGAAACTATCAATATGAACTTGATGTTTTTACACTTGGACTTATTAATCATCATTTGATCATCATTCTAGTCCGGATATAGGTCGAAAGACTCCGGCTAAATGCTTGATTTCCAAGTTGTTTGTCTATGACAACTAGATGCTAGCCTTGTGAGGATTGGCTAACAAAATGATCATTAACCAAGGGTAAAAGGGTTTAACGCTTAACCTCATGTCTAACGAACTTGGTTAAGAAAGTCCATATTCTTATTTTCCAAACTTGAATCGAACTTAAAGCATTTTTGTAATCAAAAGTAAAGGCCGAAAGGATTTTTGATTATAATAAATAGACAATCGTTTTAGTAAACTACCTGTTTCTTTAATCGATTATACTTTAATTCTTGAACCCGTTATCTATCCAAGTTTATACATATTTGCTCTCATACCCCAAACAACATCATTTTATATCTTGAAGTACCTTGAAATCTTTAGATCGTGACAGTCTATAAGATTTACCTCTTTCGTAATATAATTGACTCTTTTTAGAACTACCAATCCCGTGGAATGACCTGGTCTTACCCTAATCCTATACTATAAACGGGGGTTTATACTTTACCCGTGTGTTAGTTGGAATCGGATAAAACTAGTATTATAAATTTAAAGCTTTAATAACACATCGGGCTTATTGGGCCGAAAAGCCCAATAAGGTTCATATAACTTTCGGCTATATACAATCGGGCTAACTAGAAAACTCATATTAGGCTTTAAGGCCCAAGGAATAACGGGTTAATCATGGACTATATACTTGTAAAACTACTAATGGACTATAAGACCCAATAACTAATGGACTAAAATTGGATCTTTTAAATGGACTAACGGACTACACAATTTGGCTAAATAATAACTAGAGAAATTGGATTAACAATGGGCTTATGGCCCAATAAGTGAAGAACAAGTAAACCTAAACATTCAAAACGGGTTTAATCGCCTCATACTTATATAAATTTTGGGGTAGTTTAAAATGTCGTTTGAAAAAACGTGTTTTGATAAAACGTGGGTTTTGACACTTTGTTGGGAATTGATTCTTTTAGGAAAAATGTTGAAAATGAGGATTTAATACCTCGAAAAATGTTTACAAGCAAACGGGTCATGCCGAAATTTTATAGAAACATTATACTTAGGAATATTTTCACTAAGATTCACTTTCTTAAAAACTCGACAAAAGACGAAATAATAAAATATTATTATTTTAATATCCGACTAAAAAACAAAAAATATGAATTTGATGAAAACTTCTATTATTTAATATAGACATTTATGACATTATATCGAGACCGTTTTATCTAAATAACTTGTGGATCGGGTAAATAGCCGAAGCATATTTAAATTCTAAATTCTTATTTCTTTATTTCTTATTTCTTATTTCTTATTTCTTAAATTCTAAATTCTTATTTCTTTATTTCTTATATTTTAAATTCTAAATTCTTATTTCTTTATTTTTTATTCCTTAAATTCTAAATTCTTATTTTTATATTTTTTATTTCTTAAATTCTAAATTCTTATTTCTTTATTTCTTATTTGTTATATTCTAAATTCTTATTTCTTTATTTCCTATTCTTAAATTCAAAATTCTTATTTCTATTATTTCTTATGTCATTAATTCTTATTTCCTTAATTCTTACTTCTTAAATTCTTATTTTTTAAAACATATATTCTTAAATTCTTATTTCTTTAAATATACATCGTACGTGGACTTAAGTTCATCGGGTCAGTTTATCAATCACGGCACAACCAAGATACAAAAACCTTTTACAACTTTTATTACAAAATTCTTTTACAAAACACATATGCATTATTACAGTTTCATATAACATATCCCTAAAACAAAACTCTATTATTAGGTCGTGGCCGGGTATCGTTGCACGTCATTCTGTGATCATCTATTTTCAGCTACTTTCATTTCTATTTGAGGTGAGTTCTTGTAGCCTCATTTTCAAACTATTTTCCTTGGGGGAAAATGATACTCAAATCTATTTTCAAACTGTTTTACTTCTGTGCTAAAACTAATTATATGCTTTTAGACAATGTTATGTGCCTATAATTGCGTATGTGAATGTTGCTGTATATGTTTATGCATGCTATTGGGTACATAACTAAGAACTAAAAACTATTTGCCGACCTAAGTAGCTCCAGCTGGTAGGCGATAAGTGCGGAGGACTATAAGCGCTTGAACCATTGTTGAATGGTCGGTATGGCTTGATTGCTATGACATTCTATGATTTCTATGATTGCTATGTATACTTTTTGCACTCTGCTCTTATATTGCACTATTGTCCTACTCAAATTCTGGCACAACAACTTGGTTTATACTCTAAACCTACGAGCTCACCAACCTAGTGTTGACTTTTTCGAGTATCAATTTTAGGTGATCCGTATTTTCAAACAGAAGGTATTTGAAACCAAAGTTAGCGAACTTCCAAGATGCTTATCAAATGACAAGTGCCCATTTCTGTCCAAAAATTGTATTTTCTGAAACTTTGTAAATTAAATTACTTGTAATAAACTATGGTGTAATCTACTATCTTATGCGATGTCTCCGAAGCGTCGAACCTCGTGTTTCCGCCTTAGACGGGGTGTGAGAGTTTACTTCCATTTTAGTTTGTATTCATCCGTTTTTATACGTTTTAATACGATTTTATGCGTTTTTTTACGTCATTTTAGGTTTTTGGATGATATTAATCATTTTTATACGTTTTGATCTGTACAAAAACATAGAAAAACATAAAAAAGCATACAAAACATATATAAAAACATATGAAAACGTACAAAAACATAAACGAAGTATAAAAATGTACAAAAACATAAAAAAAAACCATATATAAACGTACACAAACGTAGAAAAACTTGTCCAACGCTATATAATTAAGTGAAAGTAATCGAGTTGTTAGATCTGAGAGAGTGTAGGATCCCGTAACACTTCACTTCATATAATCACACACGAAATCGGAACTAGAAATGAGGAGGTGAGTTGTTTAGAGAGAGAAAGAGGAGAGAGAAATGAGAGAGAAAAAGAGAAAGATATATTTTAGATATTTTCAACAACTGAACAACTTACTTTTCCAAGTGGAAAAGTTCCTTATATACCCCGACACTTAAAAGTGACGCGCGGGATATTTAACTAGGACCCGGGCTCGGGTTTTGCTTGGGATTAAACCCGAAACATATACAATATTAGATTAACTATCGAGCCCGATTCCCGATATTATCCTATTACAACATTAACTAATTAAAGACCGAAGCTCCATCGTAGAGTGACCGAACTTCCTTGTTCGACTCAATAAATTGAGGCTAACAATCTCCCCCGAAGTGAGGTCTTGAACACGGGAACGAGCTTCCTTTATTGACTCAATAAAATTGAGGCTAACAATCTCCCCCGAAGTGAGTTCATTGATGACACTCCTTCATGAGATCAGTGAGATTGCTTTTGTCGTTTAAGCTCGAGTGTTCTTGGTCTTTGTCTTCGTTGTAATCTTGTTCCTTCATGCTTTGCGATCGGCTAAGCCATCTTGCGATCTTGTGTCTTTGACCAACATGCTCATACTATTGCATTATCTTGAAAGCTTTATTTCAGAGTTTGCGGAAGTCTTTGTCTTTAAATCTTGAGCTTTCTAGATAGTATGTCTTCGTAGATTGAGCATTTGAATGGGATTGAGGTTGCCGTTACCACCGTTTGACCTGCAGGTTTACGTTAGTGATAAACGAGAAAATTGATTTGAAAATCAATCGACGTGTCACTCGTTAAAGAGTTTTTGTAACACATCGAGAGTGTCATGTTTTTATCAAAATTCATCAACCGTCAATTCATTTACTGGACCAAATCGATATCCAGTTGTCACAAGTTTGATTCATATAGAATCTCGCAAGTCACCTACCAAGAGCTTGTTTGATGCTGGCTCAAGCAGGATTTCCATCTTCATTGTGAATACATTAGTATCACTCGGATGTTCTGGCAAATATCACAATGATAAATCACTTTTGATTCAAAATTTCTATTTTTTTAAACGTTTACGTCCACAATTGGTCATTTACCAGGAGATTTTCCGCGCGTAGCGAAAAATGACACAACGCGTACCGGCACGACAAAAATTAAATATTTTATCTAAATAGCTTAAATAATTAAAAGTAAACTTATTTTATAAGTTATTACATGAGTTCTTAAACACGTTTACAAAACGCGCATTCCTGAGTTTACGTTTGAACCTAACGGAACACGAAAACTACATAGAAAATTTAAACAAAATTTTTGCATGGGACCCCTCTTGGTCCCGTGTACCCAACCAACCCCCCCAAGGAGACAACAAAGCTATTATGGTGCTACCAAGCTTGTCCTCCCTTTTGTCTCATATTGTATTTCAAAAACACACACATAACATCAAAACAAAAACATCAAAAACATTTTCTTCTCTTCCTTTATCCTTAGCTCGAACGAACACACAAACACACACACAATCCTTACATTTTTCAACTCTTGTCAAGAACACGGAAGCTAAAACACGTTTGGGTTTGTTTTAAGTGGTCGTGTAGGTAATTAAAACAATATTTAGGTTGTTAGGCTAAGCTAAATGCTCCTATACAACCCTACTTTTTTAAGTCTCTAAATTTCTTTAATCTTTGTACTTTTGGTAGTCTAATGATGTATTAATGCTAGTTGTGCAATGCGTTTGTAAAAATCTAAACTTTAAAATCTACGGAAAAACCCTAAAGGGGTGCGTTTGGTTCGAAATGGGTAAAAAGGGAAGACAAGAAAAATATCATTTTAAGATTTTGGTTGTGGTGGTGAAATAATATTTAGTGTCAAAAAGCTATTAGCTTATTTTTGACTTATAAATAAGCTTTTCGTGGCTTATTTGAGCTTATCGTGGTTCGGTTTAAAAAGGGAATCAAAAGGGAACATGTTTTGTCTTATTTCAAATAGTCGGCTTATTTTCCCAAGCTTATTCGTAGCTTATGTTGGAAGCAAAAAAGGGATTTCTAGCTTATTAGCTTAATTTCTAGCTTATTCGTAGTTTTTGGGCCACTTAGGCTCACGACCTAATAAGACAAAATAAGCTGCGGCTTATTTTGGGGCTTATTGGTCTCGGCTTATATTTTCTACTTATATCTTAGCTTATTTTTGGTACTAAAGTGCTTATTTACTTATTTGATAGCTTATTGGGCTCGTTATCGGGCTTATTTCATTTTCGAGTCGCTTATTGGGCTTAGGCGTGTCAAACGGCCCAACAAAGCCCAATGACATCCCGACTTATTTTTGACTTATTAGTCTAGCTTATTTTGGCGAACAAAGTACTTATTTGCTTAACCTATTGCTTATTGAACTATTTTTGACTTATTGTATTTTAGAATAATTGTTTTGGGCTTATTGGGTCAAAAAGCAATAAGGTTCATATAACTTTCGGCTATATACAATCAGGCTAACTAGAAAACTCATATTGGGCTTTAAGGCCCAATGAATAACGGGTTAATCCTGGACTATATACTTGTAAAACTACTAATGGACTATAAGGCCCAATAACTAATGGACTAAAATTGGACATTTTAAATGGACTAACGGACTACACAATTTGGCTAAATAATAACTAGAGAAATTGGATTAACAATGGGCTTATGGCCCAATAAGTGAAGAACAAGTAAACCTAAACATTCAAAACGGGTTTAATCGCCTCATACTTATATGAATTTTGGGGTAGTTTAAAATGTCGTTTGGAAAAACGTTGTTAGGTTCATGAAAAAGACTCGGTCACCCCGTGTATTGTCTAGAATAGCATAGCTCGTAGATGTAATGTAAGTGTATGACTTATGGTTTTGGGTCGGGTCTTTACCCACATGTAAGCCCACACCATAACCCATTTTCTAGGGCATGTAACTCACTATATAAGCCTCTTTCTAGCCATGAAAAGAGGTTGGTTGTTCATTTTATCAATAACACACATAAGGTTTTTCTCTCACTAGAAATCCTCTCCTCTCTCTCTCTATATATCGGCCAACCCTTATTATTTCCCTTGTGTTATGATATCCAATATCCTACAATTGGTATCAGAGCGCATGAGATGATTAGCTAGATTGTGTGTACGTTTTCTTGGTTAGTTTAGATCAAAAGTTTGGTTTTTGAATGTTCTTAGTTTTTTTATCTTGACGTTCGTGGTGTTAAAGTTTATGTTTTTATAGTTACTATATCCTTTTAGTACTGAGTTGTGCAAACGAAACCAAGCAAAAACGTTCAAAAGGGTGATTTTAGGCGTTTTTAGGTGAAAGTACAAGTTTTTCTTCCCAGCGAGTTAAGTCACTGTTTGAAGATCTTCGTAGAGAGTTGGGGTACTGTACTGGCTAGTTGTCAGAATAGTACACTGTATGTTAGATAGTACTGTGTCAGCGACTTGTCTTCTTGTGTAGGTAGTGATTTAGGTCAGCGAGTTAACTTTTCTTGCAGGTAGCGAGTTGGATCTAGCGAGTTACAGGTTATTTGAAGACAAATTTTCTAGCGACTTGTGAACAGGAACTCTGCCCATTTGGTTTCTTGCTAGAGAATTGTCAAGTCTCTTCCAGCGAGTTACAGGTTATTTGAAGACATTTTTTCTAGCGACTTGTGAACAGGAACTCTGTCCATTTTGTTTCTTGCTAGCGAGTTGTCAAGTCTCTTTCAGCGAGTTACAAGGCAGCGAGTTGTGAGCTTTTAGATATTTGGACTTTTAGACAAATTTCAACCTGTAATCTTTACAAACTTGAACAACATTTCACCACTTCAAACACTCAATCACCACTTTTGTCACACCCCGCCTAGGCGGAAACACGAGGCGTAACATCATGGATATCATCACAACACAATGGTGTCGAAAATAGAGAGAACTAAATGAAAGAGATAAACTAATAAGACACAATGTGTCATGACAATATCTAACACAAGATAAAGGAGTCTTGCATTACGATAACAAAGTCATACCACAAGGAACGCATAATCCAAAAGTCTAAACAAAATCAACCAACATCCAGGTATCAAACAATTCAAATGACATAAATAAAATCTCTAGGAGAATGACTCCGCATGCAAGCCTACGGTCTCACTAGCCACTCTTCCTAACCTCAACATCCTCAAAATGATTACCTGAAAATGATGCTTAAAAACGTCAACATAAAGTTGGTGAGAGTCATAGGTTTAAGACACGATAATCAAATCCAATTGTAAATTACTGTGATAATAAAGAAAACATTGCAGGACAATAAATGAACTACCATACAAGCTAACATGCAAATCCAATCAATCACACAAATAACTGGCAAACGACTACAAGACGTCTCATATCGCACCAATGTCCCTGTGGTTACCCCCTTAGTCCAGGCCATGAATACTCTCAAAGTAACCTTCCTGCTCGCTAAGCCACAATACCATCCACTAAACAGGCCATGGATACCCGCAGGTGATCCCCCCTGACTTAGTTCACAATTCTCAATATCACATCACAAACATGTAGCACACAATATACAATAGTCACGTATAGTCCATGCATCTTTCACAACACATTATCACAGTAATCAAAACATTTCCAAACACTTTCCATCATTTCCATCCCAATAAATCATAAGAAAAGAGGGGCTATGAAACTCACCTGAATGCTCAAACGCAACTTCCAAATTTTAACGCGCAACTATACAAATAAATAAACACGGTTACACACGACCAAGCTAAAAGCTCTGGTCCATGTAACACACATATGATGGATTTTTAAGGGTTTAGTTAACCATCATGGGTCACCCCGACACCATGCCCAACCTTAACCATCTCATTAACACTTTACACTAGCTACTTATAATTAAATCAAAATTGCAGAATTTTAGTGTCTCTTTACGTGCCCAAAACCCTTACTTAATGACCTTCATAATTTATTTTAAAAATCACCAATGTTTAATTATGAGTATATTAACTACCTTGTGATTCCTAAGTATTACTTACATGTGTAACTACCTCAAATAATATCAAACTTCAAAACTGTCCTAATTCGGATTTGATTGCACACCAAAATATATCACTCTAACTACCATACTTAGACATGCTTTAAGAGGCTAATTTTTACAGGATTATCCATAGACATATGGAACTTAACTACTGTATAAGGGATAAGCTTAATTCTACTTTTAAGTTAGGGTTTCACCTTTCCAAACATGACCTAAATCTGACTCGTATTTACTGATTTGACAACTTTTAGTGTAATCAACATTTGAATGACTTTCCGACCTTAAAACTTTCGAGGCTAGATTTTTTGGAAATTAGACTCTTTTGGCTTATTCATAGACTTAAGAAACATATCAATACACATTTTTATCATCTAGATATCAGTCGTTGAACACGACCCAAAATTCTGCTCAACCCTAAATCAAGTTTTAACGCAAATCTAACCTAACCAATTGCATGAACATGACCCTAATCACGCCCTAATCATTTTATGTTGATCATGGTCCATTTGAGCTTGGAACGACCAATTTAATCTAACCTAACCAATTTACATTCTTCAATCAATTGATCATGGTCCATTTGAGCTTGGAACAACCAAGGACACACTTGGAACCACACCTGAAGGCGGTGTTATTCTTGGACCAGAAAGGCCTCGCACTTATGATGATCTTAATGACAATGACAAGAAATGATTCGATGCTGATGTCCGTGCAACCAACATTGTGCTTCAAGGATTACCTAAAGACATCTACAAGCTCATCAATCACAACATTGAAGCAAAAGCTATTTGGGACAATGTTAAAATGCTTCTTACGGGATCTGAGCTCACCAAAAAAGACAGAGAATCTCAGTTGTATGATGAATTTGAATGTTTCAAGATGCTTCCTGGAGAAAACATCAATGAGTACTATGTCCGGTTCCACAAGCTCGTCAATGACATGAGGAATATCAGAATGACAATGCCCAACATTCAGCTAAACTCCAAGTTTGTGAACAACATGTCACCTGAATGGGATAGGGTTGTGACAGCCGTCAAACTAAACAAGGGACTGAAAGAGACAAACCATGAACAGTTGTACGCATACTTGAAATAACATGAGAAGCATGCCACACAAGATCAGCTAAATATTGAAAAAATCACTCCAACTACCAATGATCAACTTGCTTTTGTCTCAAGCGTTCAACCCTATGCACAATCGTCACATGTTCAGTCTTATCAATATCCCCCATCATCAACACCTATTCAGTCACCACATGTCCAATCTCTTTAGTTTCCTCCAATTTGCTAAAAATTCCCACCTTGACTCTAGATACACCCAAACTGATGAAATACTTGACACGCTCACCAAACAAGTTGCACTTCTTGCACAATCATTCAGAGTAAATCTCCTTCAGACAAACAACTAACTTTGAACCTCTTCTAACACCCGCAAACAAGAAACAATTCAGGATGGTATGATCGTGGTTCAGAATGTTCAAGGGTGACACAATCAGAATCAGAGAAACTTTGCTCGGGGAGATGGTACAACGAGAAATAGGGGAGTACAAAATAGAGCTGGGAATGCCAATGCGGGTCAAGGAAAACCGATCAAGTATGTGGAAACCGTAGAGGGGGGTGAATATGTTTCCTTTTAAAAACTTTAAATCTTGTGTATCAATTATTATATTATCTTTCTGTCGGCGGTCCTATAAATATATGGGGGCCGCCTAGTACATCAAGGGGCCGCCCTAATTAAAGGGACCGCCTCCAGAAGAGGTTTCCGCACTAGATTATTTGTATCAAATCACCAATCAAGTTTGACGCAATATAAGAAGTGTCGATAATGTATTTACAATAACTAGCGCATATTCTACCAATATATCCACACTCACAATGTTTACTACAAAGAGCTACACAACCATGACTAACACAATAATTCACACAATCATAAGCACAATGCAAGTGTAAAAGTAAAGCGATAAATGTAAAGACATAAGTAAAGAGAAAGGTAAAAGGAAATGCAAACCAACACGATGATTTATAGTGGTTCAGTCACGAAGCTCCTCTTTGCCCTACTCTACTCCTCGAGTATCCAACTCGAGAGTTACTTCACTAATCAACAAGCTCCCTTTCGGGGGAGAAAACCTTATACCAATGCTTATATTATTTTCAAAGGAATAAAATCTTAAGAACGAACTTCATTCTGTTAAGTTACAACTTAATTCGACTATTAAGAGCAACAAGATAATTGAGGAAACTGTAACTGCTTTAAAACATGAGTTTAAACAGAAAGAAACCAAATTCCTAACTGATTTTTCAAATCTGAAAAAATTAATCGATAAACTCGAGAATAAGTTATACTTACAGGATCATTTCATTCAAACTGTTCACATGATGCTAAAACCTAAAAAATTGTATGACCAAGATGTTGTAATGGGCCTAGGTGCCCAGAACCCTTTTTACCTCAGAAAGGCCAAAATGGTTCAACCGGTACTTTATGATGGTGATGAAATTCTTAAGACGCATCATGTCCTTGTAAGTGTTACATCATCTGAGGAAGACCTAGAGATAGCCGAGATTACTAGGCAAAAAATGAATGAGAAAATAAATGACCCTATGTGTGTGGAAAAGAAAATTAAAATTATACCTCCTAATTACTCCAAAGAAAATTTTCTTGCGACTTTCACACCACAGATCCAACTAACCCCTGAACAAGTATTTTGTTCCAAAGACCTCCTTAAGCAAAAAGCAGAAGATCTAAAAACAAATGCCCCGCCCCTGCCAATTCTTCCACATGCGACAGTGTATCCACCCAATACTCCTGTCCATCTGGTCCCTCGAACGCTTTCCCACAACAGTCAAGTAAATATCTGTCTGAAGAAAATACTCAACTTTTTTGGAATTTTAAAAAACTTGTAAAAAACTGGTGGGGGGATGGGATCACACCAACGGGAATAACTGAATGGGGAAAGGGTTTGAGCAAACAAAAACGTGCTACTTAACTGAAGTCATTCCATATTTCAATATACACATAAGAACATTTAACGAAGTTTCAAAATCACTTTTTTATAGAAAGTTAGAGCTATGAAAGCATTTTTTGAAAATATGGAAGCTGAAGTAGACCAGAATGTCATCGACAAAAAGTGTGGGGAGATTGAACGTAAAAATCTCCTCATTACAAATGAGAATTTGATTACTAATTGTATTTCCCAGGATGTGTTTTATACTGTCACTGATTCTGCTTTAACTGCATCTCGATTTCATGATTTATTTAATGCTTATAATGTTGCAATGACTCGTGCTGTTGAACTTGAAGCTGAGAATTCCAAATTACTTGAAAAAAATTAAAATGATGATCATGATAATATGATCAAGGATTTTTCAAAATTAGAGATTGCTCACCTTAATTTACAATTAAAGCATCAACATCTTAAAGATAATATTGAAAACTTCAAATACAAGTCATCTAAGGATGTTCCTGAATTTGATGCATTTTTTGAACTCGGTAAACGGGATGATCAGATTCAAGGTCACAAAAACACTATCTTTAAGTTGAAAGCTCAAATTTCTCAGTTGAAAGCTAACAAAAGTGATGAGATAAGAAACTTTGACTATAAGTCTCTATATTCTCAAAATTTACAATTACCCAAAACTGTCACAGATTTGCAAGAACAACTAGAACATTTTAAAGCTAAAATGAAAAGGTTAAACAACATTATCAAGAGTTATTTAACTCCATTAAAATAACGCATGTTAAAACCATCGAAAGGACAACTTCTTTACAAACTGAAATTGAGAATCTAAAGACTCAACTCAAGGGGAAGATGCCATGCATCACTACCAATGTTGAATCACCAAAGGTTTCTGTTTTTGAAAAGTATGCAAATGATGTTGAATCAATTCCTCCAAATCAGAGAAACAATAGGGATGTTCATCACCATTATCTCAACCGCCTTAGGGATACCTTAGATACTCTCTGTGAGATAGTCGAAGACGCTAAAAGTAAACGACCTTCTGATCATAGTCTGGACTATGCCTGAGTTTACACTAAACGGTCTCAAGAATTATTAGAAAATGTGAGTGCCTTATGTCCTAAAGCACGTAACAAACGAGATAATGTTATTACTACTATACCTTTAACTAGGAAAAAGAATGTAACCTTTGCTGACCCATTGGAAACTTCAGGCAACAACACAACAAACCATGTTAAGCACCAAACGTATTCAAAAGACTAATGTTCCTATTATTCATTCTACAAGAGTAAGCAATGACACTAAAGCTGAAGTCTCAGTCTAAGAGCAACAAAATGAATGATAAGACCTTGCCAGCTAACAGTGTGCCGAGAAGAAAGTAGAAGACCACCATAGGAAAAATAAGTCTAAACTGAGCAAAAAGAATCGTGTTGATTCAAGTACTAGCGTTAGGCGTACTGTATTTAATACGAATTCTAATTCACTTTGCAAGACATGTAATGAGAAGCAAAATTTCTTTAATTCATGATAAAGATTTTGATAATTCTTTAAGTCTTCCAACCACCCCTAGTAAGAAAAAATATAGAGAGTCAAACATTGGAAGCCCACAGGCAATGTATTCACCACCGTGGGATATCATTGGAAGCCCACTGGTAGAATATTCCCTTTAGGTGCACAATGCCCTTTAACTAGGAATACTAAACCTAAAGTAGTGCTTGTAAAACAATAGAAGCCCACTGGTAGACTAATCTCATTAGGAGGACGGTGCCCTTTAGTTAGGCCTACTACTCTTAATCGTGGTACCATGCCCGCTGACCCACAGGGAAATAACACTCCTGTGGAATATAATCTTGTTTGCTCTAACCAACAGGACCCCAACTGTAATTGGGGATCCAATCTTTTAATCTCTCCATTGTCGTCTTTGTTCAAGTGTAGGTCATACAGATCGTCCTTTGGTATTTGGACTCAGGCTGCTCAAAACATATGACTGGAGATCGCTCACGGCTCAGGAACTTTGTGAAAAAGTTTATCGGGACTGTCAGATTCAGAAATGATCATTTTGGTGCAATTATGGGTTATGAAGATTATGTAATTGGTGACAGTGTGATCTCCAGGGTATACTATGTGGAAGGACTTGGTCATAACCTTTTCTTTGTTGGTCAATTTTGTGACTTCGATCTTAAAGTTGCCATCAGATAACACACATGTTTCGTCAAAGATTTAGATGGTGTCGATCTTATTAAAGGCAGTCGTGGCACGAACTTTTACACCATATCTGTTGAAGACATGATGAGGTCCTCTCCTATTTGATTACTGTCTAAAGCCTCAAAGAATAAATCCTGGTTGTGGCATCGCTGTTTGAATCACTTAAAATTCGGTACCTTAAATGATCTTGCTAGTAAAGATCTTGTTAGAGGCTTACATAGGCTAAAGTTTGAAAAGGATTATCTGTGTTCCGCATGTCAACTTGGAAAGAGAAGGAAAGCAACCCACAAACCCAAAACGGTTAACACCATTATGGAAGTTCTACACACCCTTCACATGGATTTATGCGGACCGATAAGAGTGCAGAGTATTAATGGGAAGAAATATATTCTTATAATAGTTGATGGCTATTCAAGGTTTACATGGGTGAAGTTTTTGAGATCAAAGGACGAGACTCCAGAGTTTGTTGTCAAACTGCTAAAACAACTACAAGTCGGTCTCAACAAGACGGTCAGGAATGTTTGCACTGATAATGGTATAGAATTTGTCAATAAAGACTTAACTGCTTACTATGAAAGTGTCGGCATTACTCACGAGAAAACTATTCCGAGAACTCCTCAGCAGAACGGCATTGTCGAATGACGGAACCGCACTCTTGTAGAAGCTGTTCGGACTATGCTGATCTTCTCCAAGGCTCTAATGTTTCTTTGGGCAGAAGCTATTGCTACTGCCTGTTACACCCAAAACCGATCCCTAATACATACTCTTCACAACAAAATCCCGTATGAACTTGTGTATGACAGGAAACCAGATCTTTCTTTTCTTCGTGTCTTTGGTGCGCTATGCTACCCAACTAACGATAGTGAAGATCTTGGCAAATTAAAGGCTAAAGTAGACATTGGGTTCTTTGTTGGTTTCGCACCAAACAGGAAGGGTTACCGAATCTACAACAAACAAACCCGCCAAATCATAGATACCATTCACGTTACATTCGATGAGCTGAATGGGCAAACGGCTTATGTACACTCTATTTCAGGACCCGCACCTAACCTTTTGATGCCTGGACCTATCAGTTTTGGGCTTGTACCTAGTCCTACTCCTGCAGCACCTTATATACCTCCCACCTATAAAGAATTGGAGATCTTATTCCAGCCGATGTTTGAGGAATATTTTATACCTCCAACTATTGATCGTTTGGTACCTCTTGTTCCTGCAGCTCAAGTTCTAGTCAATCCATCTGGTCTATCAGTATCCATCTTCGTTGATCAAGATGCACCATTGGGAAATCATTCCCCATCATCTTCGGATCATCAATCTTCTTCGGTACATCATAGTGTTGCAGCTGACCATTCTTTTAAAGTAAATCCTTTTGCTCTTGCTAATCACGAACCCTTTGTTAATATATTTGCTCCAGACCCGAGCTCTAAGGCATCATCATCTGGGGAAATTTCGATAGCTGAATCCAACCACTTAACTCAACCTCATAAACATCTTCGAAAATGGACCGACTCCCATCCGATT
>BQNB010090198.1:2482-13756 GCA_026074375.1 Tanacetum coccineum | reverse complement strand
TTTAAAACAAATTAAAACCAATTAATAACTAAAATTAACTAATTGATTAATTAAAAATGACAAAATAAAACTCATAAAATTTAAATTGCAAATTTCTTAAACAAAATGACTTAAAATAATTTTGGAAAAACAAATATTTTTTTAACTTTTTAATATATTTAAAACTATTTTTTTAAACAAAATAATACTAAAAATTAAATTAAAAATACTAAACTTAATTATAGAAATTTGAGAAAATTACTAAAAATACTTTAAGCTAAAAGGGAGATTTACAAATGAAAAAGTTCCAATAAGCAAAAAGCAATAAGCTAGGAAAATTCATATAAGCAAAATAAGCTATTTCTAAAAGTGTATAAATAATAAATGTTGCAAAGGTCCTATGAAAAAGACCCAAGGGCGTGCTGGTAACTTATGTGTGTTGTGAAGGTGAGGTCGTAGTTCGAGTCCTGGACCTTACCTTTTTGCAAAACATTTTTTTTTCATTTTCTTTTTGAAAAAGCTACTCCCTCCGTCCCACTTTTATTGTCCTCATTTGACTTTTTGAAGTCAATCTTTTTCAACTTTGATATTTGATAAATGCTAAATTGTATATGTAAATTACCCGGGATTTTGCCAAATAAAAGCCAATAAAATGCCAAAAGAATAGAAAAATGTGTGCTTTTGTGTCTATTGTGCAGGAAAGGATATAAAGGACAAAAAGAAGCAAAATCAGTCAAAAACCGACAAGGAACGAAAGAGACAAGAAAAAGAGTGAAGAAACAGCCAAAGATCAAAGCCGGATCAGCCCGACACAGCAAGAAAGGAATTCAAAGCCCAAAATGAAGTCAAAGGACCAAGAATGACAAGTTTTCAAAGTTCAAAGACCTATTTTGAAGTTTTGAAGATCAAGGACTTAATTTGCCAAAAGTTGAAAGTTGATTAATAAAGAGAGAAAAGAGCAAGCCAAACACAAGGACTGAAACTGTCATTCTCAAAACTTCTTTATAACTACATTTGGGCGGGTGAAAGACAAGGACTTGTTGTGCCCCATATCTTCTATAGTTTTCAAACAAGAAAAGACGCGTTTTCTAAAAAACTCCAACAAACTAACGGTTTTTCCCGCATCTTTTTCCCACAAACCCAATCCACGAATTTCCAACTCCCCGCTCCTTTATAAAACGCCAAGCGCGTTCATAAACTTATAACACATCACTCAATCCGTGTCAACACCTAAATGGTGCGAACCCTCATCAATCCAATCAAACAGCTATAAATGGTTCAAATATGATAACGGCAAGGCTCGCACGCGCTCTGCGAAACGCTCTCCTCCCCCACTAGCGAAACTCTCCCCACCATTCTCCTTCCACTCCAATCCTCTATAAATAGAAGCACTAGGTCCCTCTACCCCACCCCTTCCTTCTCACCCCTCCCCCCGCTCTGGTTGGTGAGATACCGCGCGCTTTTAAATTCGCTCTGCTCACTCCTCTGCTCCTCTTTGCTCCTCCCAATTTTTAAGCACCTTTTCTTCACGATTCTCCTCTCCCGCCCGTCCCTCTAACCAGCTTTTAAAGCTCGTGCGAGCTCACGCATAGACCCCACTCGCTCTCTCACGCTGTTTCACGACCTGCATACAATCCCGCCTAGCCTCTCCCTCTCCACATTTAGTTTTAATGCTTACATAGTATTTTGATTTTCAACTATTAAGTAGTTATTTTCCTCGACCACTCTCTCAGAGTGTGATATCTTCCCCTCTTCCTTCCGCCACCCTCACAGAGAGCAATTTTAAGCTCTTTTCTTTCAAGCTTTTTAGAAAACAGCTTTAAAGCTCTTGTACTCTTTCCTTCTAATCTTGTACTTCACAATTCTAGTAATACAATTCAGTTTTAAAGCTTACTTGTATTTTGATTTCAATATTAAGTCGTTTTCATCAAATAAGCTCTTAATAAGCTCATTTGAGCTTATTACTTTTCATAAGCTCAAATTTAGCTTACATCCTGTTTTTAGTCAATCATTTGCTCATTCTCATCATTTACATCAAAAGTTATGATTACTTAAGGTTTTTGAGTTTACTTTGAAGCTACAAGAAGAAATAAGCTAATATTAGCTTATTGAGTTTGATGCTTAAGGTTTAGAGGCAAGGTGCCACTTAGGTAAAAGTTTATAAGCCACTCACTCTACAAGAGTGGCTTAAGTGCTGAGACTCCATAACTCTCAGGTTTAAATTCCTCAAATCTCAATTTAGCTTAAATTTGAGCTTTTACATTTGCTTATTTCTATTCAAAGTTTGTTTTAATTCTCTTCAATATCATGATTGTTGAGGTTTGTATTAGCTGTTTTAAGTTTCATTAGAATAAAACTTGAGTAATCTCACTTTTCATATACTTCTGTCATAATAATAGTACAAGCTAGTAGAGAAACTAGCTATTTCTTTCAAATAAGCTGTGGACTTTAGTTTTAAAATAGCTTAAGAAGGTCATTTTTAGTAGAAGTGGATAAAAAGTTTTAGGAGTTTAAGCTTGAAAAGAGTTTTTAAGTATAAAATAGATTTGACAGTCACTATTAAGGAGTGTTTGGTTTTAGGTGTAGTTGACTTCTAAAGTCAAAATAAAATTGTCAGAAGTCTTTACTCATTTGTGTTTAGTGTTATAATGAAGTTTTAAATAGGTTTTAGGATTTAGTTTGTAGTTATTCAAAGTTTAGAGTGTAAAAGCTTCTTATTGCACCAGGGCAGATTTAGTGAGAAAGAAATTTTAGGAGTGTGTGTTTTATAGCTTTCCATTGTTAAATTTCTGTCAATCTACACTTAGGTACACTTAGGGAAGTTGATTAGAAATCCTAGTTTTCAAAGTTCAGCTTGTCCTTTTCTTTGTTCTTTGCAAAGTGCATCAGCAACTACAGTTTCAGCTGTAGTTGCTATTTACCTTTCTAGTTACAATTTAAAAAATCATAAGTAGAAGTTAGAGTTAGAAATTAATCAAATAATTAGTAGTCCATGAGTTTCAACAAATTCATCTTTTAGATTTCATTATAAGTTTTTAGTGTAGCTTATTTTAGTCTGCTAAAATAGTCCATTAGTACTTCATATTTTCAGCTTATCTCAGTTTGAATTTTTCATTTTTAGTAATAATTTTGAAAATCCTTTTATCCAGTTTAGTTTTATGATCATAGGAGAGCTTATTTGCAAAATCTCATCTTCTAGAGTTTAGTATTAAGCTAGTTAGCTTAATAGGAGTAGCTTATCAACATTAATAAGCTGATCTGTCACTTTTCATTAGTAAATTTCTTGCTATTTTTGTTTACTTGTAACCTTTTTCTTTTAAGACAACTTTAGTACACATTTTGAGCTTTACATAGTTTCTTTTAGTTTTAATTTTCACCTAGAAATAAGCTAGTTAGAAGCCAAAATCCAAAAAGCTCTTTAAACCCTTACTTTCTGTGACAGCACAAAAGTGCTTAATTTTCTAGCTTATTCCTTTGTTAAAAGTTAGAATTGTCTTTATTAAAGTTGTTAGAAATAAGCCCTTCTATAACTTTGTAGTTTTAAGTTTTAGCTGAATCTCATTTTTTAATAAGCCAAAAATAAGCAATAAGCTAGGGTCTGTTTAGTACTTTTTCTATAGTTAAGGGGTAGTCGTTTACACTGCAGTGTAAATTTCATAAGTTTGCCCGCCTACCCTTGACTTTCACTTTACCAAGTTTGCACCCTGTCTTTTCTAGAATAATAAATAGAATTTAATTTTTAGTAAATAGTTTTTATAAAATTAGGGTTTTTAGTTTAATTGATAAAATTAGGGTTTAATTGAGTAATAAAAATTAGGGCTTTTGTTTCTATTAAATTTCTGCACTCTTTTAGCATATTAAAACCATTTTTCTATATTTTTCCAGTTAAATTTGTATTTTCTAGCAATTAAAATAGATTTTAGTTATTACTTTTTCTTATAAAAATCATAAAAAATAGAAAAATAGTTGAAAAATTAAAATTCTTTTTGCATTAATTTTCATTTTAAATCTAGTATTTTTGAAAAATAAAAGAAAAATTTTAGTGTTAATTTTTAGAAAAAGTTTATTTTTGTTTAATTAATTAAATCTAAGAAAAATCATAATAAAATTCAAAAATTATTAAAAAAATATTTTTTTTTTAGAATATTTTCTTTTGTCATTTATGTTAGGAAAAATATAACATTTAGTATAGTTTAATTTTTTCTTAAATTTCAGTCTTTAGACCGTTTTACCGGGTGCGTTTTAGTTCTTTTCGTTTAGCATTTCAAACGTCCTCAGTTTTAGTTATAGTTTTTTTCTATTTTTCAAATTAAGTTAATTAGAATTTATATTTGATTTTTTAATTTAATTTAAGCATGTTTTTTCTTAATTTTTAGTTTTTAGGTTTCCCGATACCTGATTCTGTTCCACGTTTTTAGTTTAGATTTAATTTTTTAGGGTTTTTCCCTATAAACTAATTTTGTTTCCGTAGTTTTTAAGTCTCCATTTCCTATATTTGTTTCGTAGATTAAATTAGGTTATATTTAATTATATTAGTTTGTATTTATTTCTGTGTTTAAATAATATATTCTCATCATTCAATTTTCTCATCAAACCTGGATTACTTTCAATTGCAGCATGTTGGGACATACGACCCGGGAATATCTCTTCCGGAATCTTTTTATAAATTGATTCTATATATATTTAATTCTTTGTGTAGATTTTGACTTTTGCCTTGGTTAAGGGCATTTGGTTGGATTTTGCATTGTGTTATTTTTATATAAGTGTGTACTATACAACGAATCAATTTACTATCGGAAAGATGGATTCGGCCAGAGATCTCGGCTCCTTTTGTGTCAATTACTTTGAATTTGAATCTTGAGGAGGAGAACCCACCGGAGCAATCTCGCCTTGGAATCTTTTTTAGCAAAGTATTTTTAGGACGAGTGATCTGTTACACTATGATTTTGTTCATGATGGGTAAGACGGAATTTTTCGAAGGCATAACCACGGTCTAACAATTTCTTTTCTCCGTCGTGGTGTAATGCGTTTCCGCAATTTATGGTTTTACTAGCATAATGTATAGGACTAAATGTTTCATGACGTTGTGACCCAGACTGCACCTATGGCAAAGTCGCTTGCATCGCACATAAGGCTCAAAGGGTAAGTCCTAGTTGGGGGCAATCAAGATGGGACTTCGGTTAAGTTTTTCTTTAACTTTCAAAAAGCTGAATACATTATTTGTGAAAGATGAACGGAGTATTCTTCTCAAGGAGATGAGTCATCGGTCGGGAAATTTTGAAAAATCCTTAATGAACGTCGGTAATACGCATGACCGAGAAAACTCTATACACCCTGGTACGGTGGCTGGGATGAGGTAATTAGACTATCACATTGACTTTGGCTTTATCCAACCTCAAATCATATTTTTGGAAATTTAAGGGCAAGGGACAATGCCTTCCTTAACCATAAAGACTTTTCCCAATTTAGACAAAGATTGGTGTCTTCACACCTTTGAAGCATCTTGTCTACACGAGAGAGGCAATTTCAGAATGAATTCCCAAAGACCGAAAAGTCGTCCATGAAGACTTCCGTCGTTTTTTCGATCATATCATGAAAGATAGCCATCAAACACCTTTGGAACGTGCCCGATGCATTGCATAAGCCAAAAGGCATGCGACGGTAGGCGAACGTTCCATAGGGACATGTGAATGTTGTCTTTTATTGATCATGAGGGTCGATGGGAATTTGAAAGTAACCTGAGAAACCATCGAGAAAATAATAGTACTCGTTTCCCGCTAATCTCTCAAGCATTTGATCCATAAACGGTAGTGGAAAGTGGTCTTAAAGGGTGGCTTCATTTAACTTTCGGTAGTCACATCATACACGCCAACCCGTAACCAATCTAGTCGGGATCAACTCATTTTCATCATTTTCAACAACGGTAAAGCCACCTTTTTTCGGTACGCAATGTACGGGGCTTACCCAAGGACTATCCGAGATCGGGTAAATTAATTCGACGTCAAGAAGTTTTTCAACCTCCTTTTTTATGACATCGTGGATCTTTGGATTCACCCGTCTTTGGTGTTGAACCACCGGTTTGTAGTCCTCTTCCATAAGAATCTTGTGAGTATAAAATTTCGGGTTAATACCCTTGATGTCAAAGAGTTTCCAAGCGATGGCTCACTTGTGTGACTTCAAAACCTTTATGAGAGCGGCTTTTTCCTCGACACTTAATTCTTTAGCAATTATGATGGGAAACTTTTTGTCACCTTCCAAAAATTCGTATTCGAGATGAGGAGGTAAGTCCTCACTTCGTTATCCACAAAGTTTAAAACCGGACCCGGGTCGTTCTTCCTGACGAGGCGTGAATTTGAAAATCGAGAATTGGTTTGTGAACAATGCTTGAATGATCAAAGATTTGATTGGTTTTCTATTTCTACAATTAAAATGCAAAAACAAGTAAAAGAAACCCTAAAACGAAAGCTATTTAAGTTAAAACCTAAAACGGGAACGTAAAAACGCGACTTAAAAACCTAATTTATCAAATTTTAATCCTAAATTGATTTTTTAACTTTTAATAAACCCTAAGTGACTAAAAAGAAAGAATAAAGAAAACTAGACCAAAACGGAAGCATTTAAAGTTAAAAACGCGAAGAAAACGAGAACGGGATCGAAACCCGCTCTTTAAAAAAAACAAAATTCTAAAATTTTAACCCTACAAAAGCAAAACTATTTTTCCTAAGTCCTAAATGATAAAAGAAAATTTTAAAAAAAGAATTATATTTTTTTGACTTTTATTTTATTTAATATGAATTAAAAACAGTTTTAATGAAATAAAAATGATTAAAAATAGTAAACTAAATGAGAAAAATCTGAAAAATTTACAAAAAGTACTTTAAAGATCTCTGAATTTATGAAAAATAAAATGGCGAACCCAGCTTATTAAATAAGCTACGAAATAAGCTAAATAAGCTGGATAAGCAAAATGACTAAAATGTGGTTAATAAATAAATTTTGTAAACTAGAATTGAAAAAGACCCTAGGGCAGTTGGTTTTTGTGTGCGTGTGTGAGGTGCTATAAAGGTTGGGTGGGTAGAGGTCAGGGGTTCGAGCCTTGCTCACCCCTGACTTCCCTACTCCCTTTTGTTTTGAAAAATTCTAAAAACAAAGTTATAAATAAGCTAAAAACTAACAACTTTAAAACTTGAGATTATTTTTGAAAAGCTATAATAAGCTCAGAAAATGAGCTTAAAGACAACAGTTTGCTTATTTTAACTTAATGACAATCAAGCTAAACTGTTTGCTATTCTAGGGCCAAATAAGCTAAGGCAAAACAGTAATAAGCAAAAACAAGTAAGCTCCTACACTTAATAAGCAGATGCAACTAAAAATAAGCAAAAGAAAACAGACTAATAAGCAAGAAAAGGGAAATAAGCTCTAAGCTAAAAATGGCAGACAAAACAGCCTTGGGGACAACCTTTGGGCTTATTTTTAAGCCCAAAGAAAGAACCTTATAGGCCTAAGGCTTTTACCAGCTTAAAGCTCAGCTTACGTTCTATCTAAAACAACAATCACATAATGGTTTGAAATTCATCAAGGCCTTAAAAAAGTTAAGTGAAAAGGACTGGATCAGACAGCATATGCTGAATTATTTTTGGTTTTGAAAAGAGAAAAATTACAACTTTTGAGCTTAAATTAGCTAAACAAAAAGAACCTTATGGACAAGTGACCTCAAAACAGATGAAATTTGAACCTTAAAGATCAAATATCATCAATCAAAAGTTAGTTTGAAATTCAGAATAAGCATAAAAATGTTGACTAAAAAAACTGTTTTTAAAAGGAAAGTCACTTGACAATATATTTTTTTGACAGATTTGTTTAAACAAAAGTTGACCTAAAGGAACACTTAACTACTGCATTTTACACTTTAAAAGGACACAAAAACAACTCTTAAGAACTAATTTCAAAGGCTTAATCAAACAAGCACTTTAAATTTGTTTTGACACCACAGGTTCCAAAGACTTATATGAAATACCTCAAAACTTGGTTATAGACTTTAAAACTTTGAAAAACAAATCAAAAACAACTAAAGAAGGGTGGTTAAAGATAGCCAAGTGACCCAAAAGGTTTTATAACCAAATTTGACCCGTTTGACCCCTTAACCCAAACACTCCTTAAAGGACAGAAAAGCATTTTTTAAAGAGATTTTAAAAGATTTAAGCTATGTTTTTTTTAAAAACAGATGGTTAATGATCATTAGTAAGCAATAATAAGCAGTGTTCAACCACAAATAAGCATTTTAAATAAGCAACTACAATAAGCAGACAGTAATAAGCTGAGTTAGAAAATAAGCTAAAGAGATTAAAGAGAGTGCACCTTGTCCTTTGCACAAACAAGGACTTATAAATGCTCAAATGAGCTTAAATCTACAAGCTCAGCTTATTAAATAAGCTGTGAATACCCCATAAGCCCATCCTTGTCTGGCTTATCATCCAAAGAGCTTAAACCCAACAATTTGCTTAATGAAACAGTAAACTCATAAAAAGCTTTTGTAAAAGCTTTTATGAGTAAGACAGGGTGTACAAGCTTATTAAAGCTTATGGAAATGACTTTTTGAACAAAGATAGCTTAATGACAAAAATAAAAAGGGACAGATTTGCATAAACTTAAAACTGAAATTTTCATTAACATAAAAAGATTACAAGGCTTGAAAAACTTAAATGACAGAATTTAAAAGACTAAAAACATAAATTTAATAACATTAAAAATTAAATTAATCTACTCCTCATTTTTTTGAAATTTCATTAAACATAAAAGAATTACAATACTTGAAAGTTTAAAATGACAGAATTTAAAGACATAAAAACATTTAAAAGAAAAATTACAACTAAATTAAAACTACTCCTAGATAATTTTTCATCTCTGTCTTCTTCTTTCTTTATGTAGCTGTCCATTGCTCTTGATATGTGCTTTTTTGTTTTGTTGGAGGACTCATAAGCTCAATCTTGACCCTCCAAAATGAGTAGTGCCCAAGTTCTTCAATCTTATCCCTTGATTCGTATAGCCAATGGGGTGGTTTGGGATTGCTAAAGTGGCATTGGATTGTAGTGAGGTGGGGTGAGGTGTGGGGTTCATGGGTTTGTCATGGGGCGAGGTTTGCAGGTGTTGCAGGGCACACACAATTGTGTGAGAGATATACAATACATGGCGGGAAAAGGGGCCTTAAGGTGCAGGGTATAACAGGGTGAAGGTTTATGAAAATGGCAAGAGTAGTACTCTATTTTGTTAAGTGATATTGCAAGAATGGTCCATGTGGTGATACAAGTTTGGAATCTTGGCAGAAAAGGTCCTCCACTTTGTATGTTGTTGTTGCAAAGTCAGACCCAGTACTTACGATGGTAGGAGTTTAAGTTATAGGGACTTAACTCCTGTTTAAGTGCATAAATTGGCCTTATATATGGTTTTGTTTGGGCCGGCTTGAATATGTAAAGGGATTGGGCTTGTTATGGATTTAGGGCTTATAAAGTCTTCATATAATGTTTAAATGCGCTGACCCGTCCCATTAGATGGGTGCGGGTGGGCCTATTTAACATTTCTTCGGTTTCGGCTTTGACTTTGACCG
This sequence comes from Tanacetum coccineum, assembly GCA_026074375.1. Taxonomy (NCBI): domain Eukaryota; kingdom Viridiplantae; phylum Streptophyta; class Magnoliopsida; order Asterales; family Asteraceae; genus Tanacetum; species Tanacetum coccineum. The sequence continues at coordinate 4,173 of BQNB010090198.1, read as the reverse complement.
TTGACTTTATCGGGGTTGACTTTGACTTTTTGACTTTGGCTTTTCCACGCTTTTCCATTCCGTGCTCGGTTTTGTCCGTTTTTGCTTGATTTTACGTCTTTTTGTCGGATATCCGTTTCCTGCACATATAAGTAAAAACATACAAAACAATGTAATTTTGGCACGTTATAATCAATTTAAGTCCGATTAAAGTCAAAAGGTATGGTATTTAGCACATACCAAATACCCATATTAAACTATTGCGTGTCCTCACGCAATGCCATAAGTAAACACTTAAGAAAACTAAGGCCCTCAATCCCCCTCGACTAATAACCTAGAAAAGTAGCTAAGCGTTCGTCAAGGGGAATGAAAGAATCAAAAGTTTTGAAAAGCCCCATTTTTACCATTTTTAAATGTATTCACTTATTCCTACATATATTTTTGTTCTTTTCATTTTTCTCATTTTTTATACTTTTCATATTAAGCAACTAACTAGAACTTTTGACTTTCGTTATTTTATAACTTTTAGGGATCATAGAACAAGAAACATTTAAATCTTAAAATGCCCCAAAAAGGATAAATTCATCATTCCCGACTTTTCACTTATTCCAAACCAAGCTTAAAACGAAATCACAGTTAAATATCAGTTAAGATGCTAACACTACTCATATTTGCAACTTGTGAACTTTTCACGCCTTACTTTTATTATATCTTAGGTGAATGTGCCATTTTGAATTTCAACTTTGGATCAACGTTTTGCAAAATTATATGCTTCACGTTCCACCTGAGAATAATGAGTTTGAAGGCGAGATCATCCCATGTAGCGACTTTCGTCTCGGCACATCCCAACCTTGTGGCTAAGTGACCAGGCTTTTGACACCCCATAGAGACTAGTATCGGGACTCACGGACCTTTGGTTTCAGAAATTTTTAGGTTTCCCGTTTACACATAGCTTAAAAAAACTTTAAAATGAATTAGTCAAAGTTCAAAAGCATATTTAAATTTTACAAAAAGAGATTTATTTATTAATTCACACTTAATATTAAACATAACATTTATGCAATTGTAACCCTCGACCTTTTATAAGGCTGCAACATCGGTTGTGAGCCGGCAAGATGTAGCAAACTTTTATCAGTCTCGGATTTTTATTCTTACTATGGGCTTTCTTTAGAAGGCTATAACATCGGTTGTGAGCCGGCAAGATGCAGCAAACTTTTATCAGCCCACAGTTATAATTATTATTATATTTTTTCATTACAATAATCAACACTCAAAAAGGAGTTTGAAATTCAGGATAAGTAACAATAAGCAAATGAAAAAGCATTTTCTCAAACTTTTTGAACACTTAGCAATCTATAGCAGTTTTGGCAAAAACTCAAAACAACAATACAGGCTTTTAGACTATTCTTCTAACCTGTTTTTAACACTTGCACAAACATAAAAAAACATCACAAATAAATAATAAGCAAAACACAATCAAATAAGCAACTAGAATAAGCTATAACTTAACAGTTTCAAACCACAACTCCTCAAATCCTTAAAAATGAGTTTTACTACTCAAAAACTTTAACAAACTGATTTTTAAGACTACTTTAAGCTAAACTAAGCTGACTTAAGTGTCAAATTGCAATTTTAACTTATTTAAGCTTATCTGCTTATTGCTTCTGCTTATTTAGGTGTAGTTAAGCTTATTAGGTTAGGTTTAACCCATT
>BQNB010090197.1:0-27208 GCA_026074375.1 Tanacetum coccineum | reverse complement strand
CCTGCTATTGCATCAGCTAGTACTGAAGTCCCATTCCTCCTAAAACTGCAGAACAAAAGCTAGCAAGAAAGAATGAATTGAAAGCAAAAAGCACTTTGTTTTTAGCCATTCTAGATGAGCACCTATTGAAGTTTTATGGAATCAAGGATGCAAAGACCCTATGGGAAGCTATCAAGACCAGGTTTGGAGGCAACAAAGAATCAAAGAAAATACAGAAAACCATTATGAAGCAGCAATATGAGAATTTTACCGCATCAAGATCTGAAGGACTGGATAAAACCTATGATAGGTTTCAGAAACACATCAGCTAATTATAAATTCATGGTGAAGTAATCTCCTAGGAAGATGCAAATATTAAGTTACTAAGAAGTCTACCATTAGCTTGGAATAATATTGCCTTGATCATGAGAAACAAATCTGATCTAGACACAATGAGCATGGATGATTTGTATAACAACTTGAAGGTGTATGAAGCTGAGATTAAAAGCCAATCAAGCTCAAGCTCAAACTCTCAGAATGTGGCTTTTGTATCTTCAGAAAACACTAGCAGCACTAATGAAGCAGTTAATACTGCTTATGAAGTTTCTACTGCTAACTCAGAAGGACAAGCTTCTTCCTTATCCTATGCTGATGATGTCATGTTTTCCTTCTTTGTCAGTCAATCTAATAGTCAACAGTTGGACAATGAAGACCTGGAGCAGATTGCTACTGATGATCTTGAAGAGATGGATCTCAAATGGCAGGTGGCCATGCTTACCATAAGAGTGAAGAGATTCTTAAAGAAGACATGAAGGAATCTGAACTTCAATGGCAAAGAAACTGTTGGCTTTGATAAGACAAAGGTTGAATGTTATAACTGTCACAGGAGATGTCACTTTGCTAAAGAATGCAGGGCACCAAGGAATCAGGGGAATAGAAATGGATATGTTCCTAGAAGAATTGTACCAGTAGAGACTCCTGCAAATGCCTTGGTTGTTCAAGATGGGATAGGTGGTTATGATTGGAGCTTTTTGGCTGAAGAAGGACCCACAGACTTTGCTCTAATGGCCCATTTGTCTTCAGGTTCATCTAGTTCATCAAGTTCAGACTCTGAGGTATCCACTTGCTCCAAAGCTTACTTAAAATCCTATGAGTCTTTAAAAGAACACTTTGATAAACAGAAAGAGCAGCTTAAAAAATCTAACCTAGAAATTATAGGTTATCAATTAGGCTTAGAATCATTAGAAGCTAGAATTGTTGTTCATCAAAAAAATGAAGCTGTTTATGAGGAAGACATTGCATTTTTGAAATATGATGTTAAGGTAAGAGATAATTCTATTACAGAGCTTAAAAATTAGTTAGCAGAGGCTTTAAGAGAAAAGCATGATTTGAAACTCAAATTAGAAAAGTTTTGAAACACCATCTAAGAAACTAACTGATCTATTAAACAGTTAAATAAGTGTTAATAACAAGTCTGGTGTTGGTTTTGATAGTCAAATGACTGAGAATGAACTGTATGATATTCATAAGAATAATAGTAAAGTGTTTGTAAGTGCAAATGATAGATTCAAAATAGGTGAAGGGTTTCATGCAGTTCCCCCTCTTTACATTGGGAACTACATGCCCTCAAGACCTGACTTATCCTTTGCTGGGTTAGATGATTCTGTCTATAAGGACTAAAGTTGAGTTGTGAATCTGAAACTTGTATATCTAAGAATAGTAAGGATGATATTATAGAAAAGCCTCAAATTGTTAGGCCTACGTGCTCATATCATTGAAAGATTGAGGGACACTGATAGTGATAATGATAGTGTGTTTAGACCTAAATCTGATCAGACAAAACCAAAGTTTACTAATATCAATTTTGGTCTAATCTGTATGAGAAAGTAAAATTCTGTTAAATAAGGAAAAACACATAGGCTATAGTTAGGGTATCCTAGGAAAAGTCAAGTCCTAAGGTATATAAAAGAAACTGGAATGGGTATGATGACTTAGAAACTAGGAATGGTTTTTGGAGTTTATAAATGTAAGCTTTTTTGTATGTGAGAGTTTCAACCATTTAATCAAGAGTGATTTTCCATGACCAGAAAATGGTAGAAAACAGTGTTGATAATAAGGGAGGAGAGGTTACTGAAATGAATCACACTCATACTCTCACTAATCTATGTGTTTCATTTTTGGTGATCACTCAACTGCTCAGTCATGGCGAGTATTCTATCATAAGCTTGGCCAGGATACTAAGCTTCACCACTAGAGTCTAGATGCAACTGTTCAAAAAGGCAAATGGGTTGACACAACACAAAGGCTTACGGGGTAAATCATTCTTTTAATACAATTTTAACCAAAAGCGTTACACCAACAAGGGCGACAAAACCACACATACACATCCGTAACGACGGATGAGACATGTATGATTGCTCACTCCCTCATTCGAGCAAAACCAGCGGTTAGGATGGAGAATGATATAGGGTAGGATAAAGACATGGGATGCACATTTAATTGTTGTTAAATAAAAACACAAAACAAATAGTTTCCTAAGTCCACAATCTCCCCGTCACTGGTCGCATTCAAATCCCATAAGGTAAAAACGAGGGTCAAAAGTCAAGGGGTCTTCATAATACACGAGTTAATGCGTATGAAATATAATGTATTGCCTCATAATCTCCATAACTTAGGCAAGAAAGTCGCATTAACTCGGCCTTCATCATCAATGAACAAAAATTATGTGCTAAAATTTTTAAAATTTTAGGCCAAATTAGCACATAATTTCACCAAATACCTCATTTCTATCTCCCTTCCCCCCACTTGAGATGTAAAATGCCCTCATTGTACATATAGACTTATAATAGAAAGGAGAGATAGAAATGTCATGGGTTTAAAAGAACTACCCGTTTAGAAAGACGGAATCATCGCCAGTTGGACAAGGCGGAAATACTATCACTATACGACATATAAGCTGACTAATAAACACTTGCTTGCATGCTCTTTATTATTTTTTTATTTTTTTTATGCAAGACAAGGATACAATGAATTATATATATACATGAGCATCCCCCCACTTGAGATCAACTATCTTCAAAACCCGTCTTTTCTTCAATTACCCTTTTATTCTAACCCGCAACTTCCACCAGTGAAACCCAAAATTAACCAGCAACTCCCCGATCATGGACTAAGAAACTACAGGGTAGGCGAAGGCGATAGGTGTAACGAAACAACATATATTGGGTTACAAAATGAAAGGAAAGGTTCAGCAGGTTGTACTAGGGGTATCTTGCACTAAAGATGAGTGCAACAAAGGGTTTTACAGGTGGATTGACTAATCAGTATGAAAAGTCAATATACACAAAACATATATGGGCTATTTGGGGATAATCCTAAAATTTGCCTTTTATTACAGCTACACCAATTACACTAGGTGCAATGCTCATTATAGTGGTCTCGAAAAGATATACCAGGCCAAGTTCTAAAGTCTACTACAGCCACCGGCACACTCATTTTTATTGATTTTATGTATAAGGGGAAAAACGGAAAGGCTTATCCTCACACAATTGAATTATAAGGTAGGTGTGCTTAGTAAGGTTTTAACTAGTTAAGTAATGAAAAACATGTCAAAATTTTATTAATGAAACATTTTTCAAAATAAACTAGAAAAATAAAGGCAAGTATAATCAAATAGGTGTTTATTTCTAATCCCTTCCCCCCACTTGAGTCAAACATAAGCATATAAAATTTAAATAGGAAGGGTTAGAAATGGAACGGATTACTCCCCTGGATTTGCTCGATGATATGAAGAGACAGCATGCTTTAAGCAATGCTCCAAGTCTTCTTCTTTGAGCAAAATCCACCATCCCATGCGACTTTTTCATCATCCAGTATAGCATTCAACTAGGACGGTTCGGGATGCTTCCTTGTAGCTCGATTAATATACTAGCACCTCATCTTGTGCATTACTTGAATAACTGCAAGAAAGACTAATACCAAAAGCATAAACCTGGATAAAAGCATAATAGCACAAAATATACAAAACTTTACAAAATAAACCTAACTCGCTTTCGTAGGAATCACAGTTGCATTTAGCGTATGCAACAAGCCTTTTAAACCACTTGGTGGCCCGAGTGGACGAGTGAAGTCTCGTGAGGGTTTCCAGAGAACATACCCATAAAGTTCATTTACTAATATACACGGTTTTATAAAATTTCAAACGATTTAATGATTTGCAGAAAGGAATTACGGCGTAACCAAGGATTGGGTTACGCCGTAATCATGTGGATGACCATTAATTTTTTTGATTAAGTTCAGTTACGCCGTAACCATGGGAAGGATTACGCCGTAACTTAATGATTACGGCGTAACCAAGATTGTTATGCTGTAATTGCTGTCATTGGTAGAAATCTTACTACACAATTACGAGGAAAGGTAACTTTAAATTCCACCCCCTTGCTGTTAGACCCTGCAAAACCAAGTAAGAAATATACAAAACCAACTAAATGCAGAAAACAATTATAAGGATAGGACTTTTGTTTATTTAAAGAGTCGTTAAGTTTGAATCTAGGCTCCATCACAGGCCACTTGGACAACTCCACACATGTCCAAACCAAATGTCTCCTCAACCTGTAAGGAATTGCTCAACCTGCACACTAACAAACTTGTGCATTAAATGTGTAATAAAACTGAGCAATAGAAGAGGAGCATACATTAATGACAATTACTTGACTCTAGAATAAAATTTTAAAAGCATACCTTCCAGGAGATATAATGTCCCTATCTACCTTACATGGTTTAGATGTTTTAAACACTTCATATAAGGGACTCATTAGTTAAGTATGAATAAAAGGTTCGGTATTAATGATAACTGAATGCACCTGAATTTCCGTAAAATTTGATTGAGGTCTCATAGCTAAAAGTCTTTCAAGCTCTTCTAGATCCTTAGTAGGATTGAAATCAGCCTCCTCGTCAACCATGGTTACATTCAAGATCTCATCTCCGAATTCTTCTAAAAGTTCGTCCAACATTGATTTAGTAGCCGGTGCTACATAATCATCATTAGGAGGTGTGGTGTGAATAGGTTTACTAGAAAATTTATTAGTAGCGGTAAAAATAGGAAAGTTAAGAAGATTACCGCTTTCATGGTTCGTATCCCTGGATGTGTCAACATCACACCCATGCTAAACTTTCTCTTGCCCCATTCGTCTTAGGTTTTCAGCTCCTACACTAAACAAGTCATCCAAGATTTCATCAAAGTCAGAATCCTTCTTATCCACAGGAGTGTTTGGTGTGTTTGGTGGTTGAGTGAAGAATTAGGGTGTAAAACTATAGGAGTGATCATTTAGTGGATTTTTTATTTGTCTAGCAATGTAAAGATTATATTATGCTATCGTCAAGCTATAAATGTCCACTTCATTATTCGTATTGGGAGATTCATAACCACGTTCATTATGTGGTTGGGAAGTTTGGAAACAAGGAAGTAAGGGAGGTAACGCGTCACGGTGAGAAGAGTTAAAATCAAACCACGTTCATTATGAACGCGTCCTCATAGTAACGCGGAAAATCCAAATATATACTCTTGTCACGGTGAGAAGAGTTAAAATCCGCCCTTTCATACCTTGTTGGACTACGTTTAGATCGAACATTATCCTATAATCGCCTTTCTTTCACAACTTCATACTCTAAGTACTCGTCAAGCGTCATGTTCTTAATATCATGCTTCATTTTCATGATTCCTGACAATCAAACACAAGATACGAGTAGATTGTGTTCTTACAAGAAAGTAAATACTAAAATAAAATATATACAAAACTCAAACTTAAGACCTAATTAGCTCCCCGAAAACGGCGCCAAAAACTTGATGCGTATTTTCTTTTAAATAATTATTTACCAAGTTTTAAATTTATAAAACTTGCTTCACCTTTACAAACGCACTACCGGGCAGAGAACCCGATCGTGAGTAGTGTAGTTTTGGTAAATTCGAGGTCGTCCCAAGAGCTAATGGGCGGGAAAAAATCTGAGTTTAAAGTGTCACATTTTTAAAGTTGTTTGGAAGATTAAATTGTAAGAGAATAAATGAGAAGAATTAAATTTGTTTAATCAATCAAAGGAATTGGTATAGTGGAAAACTACTTAGAAGAGATACCCATTTAACTAATTAAATATCCTAAGTTTAATTATCTTGATATCAAGTGCAATGTCTAATTCTTGTTTTATAAGTGGTTTCTAAAATCGTCAAACCGGAATAGATATATGTAGTCTGTCCTATAATTCCCGCGATCCTGAATCCCCTGAAAGTCATGAAGGTAGGGCAACCAGGTCATAATGATTAATCCCAACTATCCCAAGAACTAGTCTAATAACCTATAAAGATTCCTAACCCTCTCTGAAGTGTTCCTGTGCTTTTTAAGTATATTAAGTTATAGAAGTGGTAACCTAGTTAGTTCCTACACTAAGGATATGGTTTCAAGCCTACCCTGGTATCCCTGCTAATCCCATGTTCAATTGGTAACCTAATAACAGGATTATCATGATCTAAACCACCCGTAATACTACCAAAACCCAGGGGTAAACGATAGTCAAAGGATATCCAATGAAATAATGGTCAGACAAAGAGATCAAAAATAAATAACCAAGGAATAATTAACAAATTAAATGACAAAAACAAAATTAAAGATAATAAATATCAAGCATCAACAAATTAAGTCGAGATCAAATAAATCATTAAAAATAATTAATTGAAATCAATGTAATTGTTGAGGAATCATGTACAAATCATGCTGAAATAATGCTCCCGATCTTCTAGTTGGATCCCGTGGCGAACCCCGAAAAGGTTCGCCCTATACCCGAATTAAGCAGCCAAGCAAGCTGCTCTTTTCTTTTTCCTTTTTTTGTTCGTCGCACACCAGAAGGCACCAATTGAATGAGACGATTTCAATGAATGAATTATCATCCATATTTATACTAATATTAAAGTTTGGTACTTGAACAACTTTGGCCCTTTGGTGTAAAGTTAAACATACTAACTTTTTGCACATAATACGTCCCTGTGATGAGTCATCGTTACGGCGTAACCATACTGACATGGTTACGCCATAAAACTTCTGACGCGACATTTCTTCATATAGTGATAAAATAGGTTATGACGTAATTAAATCGTCCCCTTATGCCGTAACCATTAGTCAGCATAAATATCTTTTCCATAATAATATTTTACAGCGTAACTCCTGCGGGACTTTACGCTGTAATGCCTCGTCAGCACCAAATCTTTGTAATTAATAATTGATTACGGCGTAACTCTTGTGGGACGTTACGCCGTAATGTCTTCTAAGCTTCCAAATGACATCTTTAATCTTTAAAAATATAGTACCCCTACTAAATAATATAGTAGTGATACTATTCTTCATTTTGGATCTTAGTCATATCTTGGAGAAATTTAGTAGCCATCTATTAAATTTAGTACCTCTACTAAATAAATTAGTATTGGTCTCGTTTTTTGCAATTTCTCGCCTTTTCCCGTTCCAATGCCTCTAATTACCTGAAATCGCAAAATAAATGAATTAAGTATCAAATTCATATAAAAATAATATAAAGCAAGGCAATAAACGCGGGAATTTGATATAAAAAAGTATTAAATATTTGATGTTATCAACTCTTAGTGGCATGAACGGTTTATGAACTATCTTGAAGAGTAAACAGATGGTGAAGCAATGATTCATTCCATTACTCATGGTGAACAACCATTGCATGTTCTTACTCAAGTATCACTTGCTGGAACTACATCAAATACACCTTCGGTTCTTAAAGATCCCAAATTGTGGATTGCTGAAGAGAAACGAATTCAAAGGATTGATCGTCTTGCTAGATCTCTTTTGATTCAAGGGCTTCCAAATGACATTTATTCTCTTATCGACAACAACGATACTTCTGAAGAATTATGGGATGCACTTAAAAGGCAGATGCATGGTTCTAAGTATGGTGAACAAGATAGGAAAGCTGTAATTTTGTATGAGTACGAGACTTTCAAAGCTACTGAAAGAGAGAAGTTACTTGATACTTATCTTTGGTACTTACAAGTGATTAATGATTTGAAGAAGTGGGTTACAAGAAAGATAATTGTGAGTTAAATTACAAGTTCTTAAACAATCTGCAACCAGAATGGAAACAGTAAGGTACATTAATAAGGAAAACCAAGAATTTAATAGATATCAATGTTGATGCTCTTTACAACATTCAGAAACAAAACCAAGGTGATGTGAATGATGCAATGGGACATAAGAAGAAAGTAGTTGTGGTTACTTCAGATCCATTAACGTTGGTTGTTGAGAAAACAAAAGTGAGTAAAGGCAGAGAGAAAGTTGCAATTCACTCAGAGTCTGAAGGAAGTGATTATGAAGATATCGGTGATTTGAAAAAGATTACAGCGTTGTTAGCAAAAGCTTTTAATCGGAAGAAGTATGTTAACTTTATTTTTATATAAGTCAAACAAGAATGTCGTCAGTCGTCTTTGTATTAATTAGTCTTGTATTATAATAGGCTAGTCGGGTTCAACGGGTTTAGACTTTAAGCTAATATTGTCCATTTTCGAGTTAAAACCCAACACAACAACACAAAGCCCAGGAGCCTCATAAGGCCTTGGACTATAAATACCACCCTCCTAGCATGTTAGGAGGGCGTTGGTTACCATTTCTCACATAGTAATCATACCACTCTTGTTTCTCTCTCTACTTTCTCTCTCTAAACTTCTTTCTCTTTTCTCTCTTTCTTTCTTTGCTTATTCGGTTCAATATGGCTTATATGGGCTTATTGGTTAGCTTATTAGTTGTGTTTAGATCTTGATATATTGGAATAACAAGTGGTATCAAGAGCTAAAGGGTTTTTGCTAATTTTTGTGTGCGTTTATTTGGTGTAACACCCCCATTTTTACATATAGCAGCGGAAGCTAATCTGGGGTATTACTTCAAGGTACAACAGTCATAATCATAGAAAACGAATCAAAAAGAGTCGTTTATGAAAATAAGTTATCATTCATTATTTTTTCAGAGTTTTTACAAAAGAGAGGTCCCAACATCTGTATTTACAAAGTGTGAATGATAACGGTTTTTCCATCTTCATGTCCTCGCCACTCCGTGCCATTAGTTACCTGAGATAAAACATGCTAAAAAGTCAACACAAAGGTTGAGTGAAATCTTTTAGGTTTATTTTTGGTAATTTAGTGTTTTTAGTCACAGTTTAGGGTTTCCGTTTTACGTTTTTAGCTAAAATTTGTTTTCCCTTAGGTAAATTTTAAGTTTTTGCCTTAATTTTCTCGTAGTTTTAGATAACCAATATAAATCTTATCCCATTCAAGCATCGATTCTTTCTATGATGTGCCAATTGGTTATCGTTAATGGTTACACAAACGGGGAGCACAACCCAAATAATATATATTCAACAACATCACGCACCCCTTACTACGGAGAGTAATTAACGGTTCATGATTATGGGGACTTAAAGGCAAAGAAGTTACTTAGGCAATAGTAAATTGAAATAGCATACAGAAATAATTGCATTCATGTTTATAGCATGTATCCCCCTCGCGGGTTTATAAAACATTTGAAATATTGAAATGCGAGGCTATAAACTCACCTGAACAGTTATAGGGAAATTGATAGATAATGTATAGGGAATGAAAGTAACGGCTTCAACACGGCAATCACAGACAACCTGGGTTAATATATGGCAAGTCTTAGTTTGATTGTATATATAAGTTTTTGGATATCGATGTTGGTTTTGATATAAAAATTATCATAACACCGTTCGGGCCATCATAGTTTAGAAGTCATTCAGTAAACGTTTGAGGAGCTAGGGCACTTTAAATCGTAAACCCAACAACTCAGTCAGAACGTAATACCAAGATGAAACTCCTTAATATGAAGCTCCCTAGTATTGTGGTATGATATGGATCCGGGACATGATTTTTGAAAGCACATCGATGATGAATGATATAATAGTTATAACATAAACAGTTTTAAGCATTTTATTCAATATCTGGAAATGTTAAGCACGTCAAGCTTTAATTAAAGTTATGTTTGGTAATGTTTTGAATGTGTTTTTATACTTTTTCAAAATGTTACATTTTAGACCCTGGGGTTTGGAAAATTGCAAGTAGACCCCTAGGGTTTGCATTTTTACGACTTTGGTCCTTCAACTTTTATTGATATACCAAGTAAACCTTATACTTTAAAAAGTGACATAATAGACCCCTATAGTTATAACTTTGATAAAATGACACTTTTAGTCCTTTTAGTTATAAGTTTCTAAAATTTACGATATATACCCCTTGCATGGATTATAATTACAAAACATGTCCAAATTGCCATGCAAGCTTAATTTAACATTTCAATAGTCATTTATAAGTTATAATAAACTAAAATATGAAGATTTAACACAACGCAAGTTTAAATTAACGATTCGTTAAGCTAGGAAGTAAAACAGGTCAAATTAGGGTTTTAAAATAAAAACGCGCGGGTTTTAAGATCAAATTCTCTTATGACTTATCAAAGTACTTATTTTAACATTATAATAGCTTATTAGGATAGGTTATAACAAAAGTTTACAAGTTTAACTCATAGTTTAAGTAAAAACATGAAATTAGGGTTTCGGGTGTACGGTTTTGGATCAAAAAGGCATAACACTTAGGTTTTTGAGTTTAAAGCTTTATATTATGATTTTAACAAGATCATATGAACATTATAACGTTAGATGAGCAGATCATAAGTTTAGAGAACCTGGTTTGAGCTTATAGCTTAGAAACGGGTCAGAATCGGGACTTTCGGCTTCGTACGGCTAGAGTAACGACTCCCGGGCTTCATTTCTTGGTTTCTTTTGCTTCCTTTCTGTACTTGAGACTTCTTAAGATCTATTAGAATTCATATTGAGCAAGGAGTTGCTACTATGAAGGGTTATAGAGGAGGAAGTGGGGGATGAAGAAAAATGAACAAGGATGGCTTCTATTTATACTTGTGCAAGTTCAAGAGGAGTAAGCATGGCCTCATTTCTAATCTAGACACATGTACAAGATAGTGTGAGATGTGTTAAGGCTATAAATGCAATGGTGGAGGTCTAGAAGACTAGGTTGAAGGATGTGGCTTCCTTCCTTGCTGTCGCGGCTGAAGAGAAGAAAAACAAGCACATGGTGCCTTCATTCTTGACCATGGAGTGGTAAAATCTGGTGGGTAAGCTGATATAAAGAGTATAGAAGGTATCTTGGGTGGTCATTTGCACATGGTGAGAGTTTAAGTGGGTCAAAATGAAGTTAGAAAGGGTGCGAGTCAGTTTTGGGACTGGCTTGGTTTTCAGGGTCTTTCCAAGGTACATTGTGTTTTAATATTAAGGATAGATGATAATAGGTTTTAAGGTCTGGTATCTTAATTAATTAGCAAAGATTAGCAATTGGTTTTGGAGTTATAAGTAGTAGAAATTGAGAAACGAACGGGTTCAAATAAGGCTCGTTTAGGGTTTTCTTGACTTTCTAGGTTTATATTTCTTGTACATTGGGTCAAGATTGATAGATTATTGATACTAGGTATTATAATAAGGATAAATAATAATAATTGATAGGTGGTTTGAGTTAAAATAGGTAGAAAATGAATAAACGGGTCAAAATGATAATTAGGGTTTTCTGGATTCGTTAAGGTTTTCTAGGCTTTGATTTCTTGCACATTGCCAAGTTAATGATAGATAATGATTTGTAAACTCATTTTATGAGTTTACAATGGCCCTTGGTTGGTTATTTGGGATTAGAATGGTTTAAAACGAGTAAACGGGTTAAATGAACCAATTAGGTACATTTAGGGTTTCTAGGATATGTTTTACGTACAAGTGAAGTAAAATGATGAAGTAATGATGAAATAATGATTGAATATGATTTATATGATTGTAAAATAAGTTTTCACAACTTATTTTAGTGTTGGTTTGGGTTTACAATGGAAAAAAACGAAGAAACGAGTCACGGTTTAGAAACTAGCTCGGTTTTAGGGTTTAGGGTTTTAAATTAGGGTTTTGAGTGTAAAAAGATGTATGAAAGCTTATGAATAGAATATTTAGGGTTTATACCTTGTAAAATGAGTGTAGTAACTTGCTTAAGTGGTGGTGAAGAAATTAGAATGAAAACGGAGGTAAAACGGCTATTTTAGAGATCATGCTTAATGACTTGTACATTGAGCTTTTAGAGATTTGTACTTTGACTTGAAGAGATTTTATATTTCAAATGAGATATCATATTACTTGTACATATGCTTTAGTAGCTTGTGCATTCACTTTAGGGGTTAACCCTTCCATGAGATTAGGGTTTAGGGCATCCGATAATGGTTTAAAGCCCGTTTTGATATGATGTTGCAAATGGTACCTTTTAGGAATAATGTACCTTGTAATAATGATATTATGATATTGACTTGATATGTTATGATGTTTGCTTGACATATATGAAGATAGGATTGCCATACGTAGGTTGTCCGAGTCCGTTAACTTGAGTTATGCAGGTTATATTGCATATTGAGATATTGGCAAAGTAATGTAATGTAATAAAGCGAAAAATTTCCCTGAAAAAGGTGAGTTCATATATAACTGATAGATTGTACATCATCTAACTTAATAGATGGATATTTACATTTATGAAAATTGTGGGTTGTTATAGTCTCCACCCCTTACAGAAATCTCGTCCCGAGATTTAATTGAACTTGAAGTGATGATTGAAAATAGATGAGGATATTTGGCACGAATTTCGTCTTCACGTTCCCATGTAAATTCTGGTCCTCTTTTAGAGTTCCATCGTACTTTGATTATAGGAATACGACTTCGCTTGAGTTGTTTGATTTCACGGTCCATAACTTCCACTGGTTCTTCTATAAAGTTGAGTTTTTCGTCGAGTTGAAGTTCTTTTATTGGAATAACGAGAGATTCGTCGGATAAACACTTCTTGAGATTTGAAACGTGGAAAGTATTGTGGATACTACTAAGCTTTTCAGGAAGCTCTAGTCTGTATGCCACTGGGCCAATTCGTTCAAGAATTTTGAATGGTCTAAATAGATTTAATCTCTTGTTAACAAATTGAAACTATATGGGTAAAGCATTTAACACTTGAACTACAATCAAAGTATGAAAAAAAAGTGAAGTATCTAACAAGACTTATAAGAGCGATATTTGATATGATAAATAGTTATGAGCAATGCTACAATCATATAAACTTTGTTACGTAAAATTTATTATTACATAACTAGCAGGGTACCGCGCATGCGCGGCGGATACCCGTGACTAAATTAGTGACGAATAATTATTTTGCATTACGCATTTTCTAACAATAACTTTCCGAATGTGTAAAGTTGTTGTATAACAAATGGAGTGTATAGTTTTTTAACAAAAACACATAGCTTTAATCTATGTGTGCAAAATGGTTTTCTTGTCGATCTATGATGTAACAAATTCAAATGTTGCATCCAATTACGATTAAAGTTTCAGTCTTGCATAACAACTACTATAACATACATTCATCCACAAATGTCTGAAAGCCTGCATCGAGTGTAGGGTGCGTATATTGGCTTATAGTATATGATAAATAAAATAGTGACTAATTGTATCAGTCTAGATAGTGGACGTTAACGTTAAGCTTTTGAATTTGGTTTTACTCGTTTGGTTTTGCTAAATTGGGTTTGTTTTAGTTAACACATTCAAATCTTTCATTTGTTAAGGAATATAAAACATAAGTCGTAAAGGTAAGTACAAAACGTGGTCTACTACCTTGAATGTAAGTTTGAGCGACAATATAAAAAAATCAATAGATCATGTGTAAACACAAGATCTGTATAATAACAAGCAATAACTCAAATATCTAACCAATTAACATCGGATTAGTTATAAAAAACGCTAAAAAAATCATAACAAACAGAAAAATATATTTTAGATACACAAATTACATACATAATACGTAGTACTTACATTTTCAACCATCTAAAATAGAAGTACCAAAAATCACAAAACTAATGTGTTCAACACTCGCATTAGTTTTGTAACACAAATTATATACATGATCACGGCCTGTAAAACAGATCTCGAAAAATCAAAAAATATAAGTACCAAAAATCACAATAACTACTGACAGATTTCGGCCACAAACACTTTATCAATAGCCATAAAAGTGAATAAACAAAAAAAGAAAAATCCGAAAGTTAAAACATTAGGTTTCCTGGTGTATCGTCCAGTTGCATACCCAGGCATCAACACCCAAGTAGAAAAATGTGGTCATAATATCGCTATAACTGAAGCCTTCTTAATTCTTTGTTTTTTGACGGTGGGCGACTTCACAGCTCCTAAAACCAACAGAAATAATGTTAAAAACAAGTATAAAAGATACTAATTAATCCTATGATTTGTGCACCTAAAATAGGATATTAACCTGTATTTCAAGAAAAACCAATGAATACGGATAAGCAAATGCAATGTCACTTGAAATGTTAACAATAAATTCAGATGTGGAGTAACACTTGAGACTCCAAGATACTTACGTCTATTTTGCCATTATTTGTAGTTAACCAAACATGTTAAAATCATCAAATGTAACTCGATTACATGAATTTGAATTGATAAACGCATAGTTACCAACCACTGCGTAACAAAACGACATGATGGCAGCAAACAACAGCGATGCACACAATCATGCTATGGTAAGCGGGTATCTCACCCCCCCCATCCGTGGACATAACGATCTGTTTATAAACTCCAACACAAAACATTTACACATTGCCATCTTATCACAAGAGCCTCGTGCCCTTTTTTATGGTTAACAATTGGATTTTCATATTGCACTGATATCAACAAAAAAAAAAACAACGTTAAGATAATGAAACAAGCTCGATAAAATTCCTTCTAGTGTTTGTTATTCAGAATATTTTCTTTTAAAGTAATACCTCTACACTTTGCCGTTGTAACGATCTCGAAGGATAAAATCACAAAAACTAATGCAATTTTTGGTTTTTAGATTGGCTTTTATATTATGAGATTTGAAGGAGGAGGTGATTTTTAATTGGTGTTACATTTTTGAAAAACTCAATTCTTTATTTAATAAGGTTGTTACAATTTAATTCTATACTGCATATAAGCATTTTGCCTCAAAAAAATGGGAGTTAAAATAAACTCAAACGTAAAACTTAAAAAATTAATGACTTCAAACGTTATATACAGTTGTACACGCATATAACAGTTGTGCGCATACGCATATTATAGAAACTTTTTAATATCATTAATGGTGATTGTTAATTTGGTCAAATGTTGAATGGTTAAAAATACATATGCACAAAAAATGTATAAATAAAATCAGTTCAAGTATATATAAAACGTTAAACAAGCGGTTTAAGTAAAAAATAAATGTTAAGTCGTACGGAGTATAAGAAAACATACGTACAAAAAATGTATAAACAGTATTAATAAACATTAAAAAACGTTAAAAACCTATAAAAAACGTTGGAAAAAAACGTTTAAAAAAAGTTGAAAAAAAGATGAAAAAAACGTTGAAAAAAAATATAAAAATAATAATTAAAAAAACTCAAATGGACTAAATCATTCAACGTCGTTATTTGTTTACCGGAACTTAAGTGAAGTGCATTTATCTTTTCAGTAAGACATTGTTCTTGATAAACAGACTTTTGATAACATCTTTCAAGTTTGTCATATTTTTCTTGACTAATTTTAAAACACTTTTCTTGATTTTTATATCTAGCAAGCTCAGTGGTCAAATCAACATTTGTTTCTTTCATTTTGCGATTGACCGAGTTGACCTTGTCAACTTCAATTGCTAAATTATTATATAATGATTCAAAATAAGCACGTGTTTCCTCAACAGTTGCAGAATGTTGATCTACTATTCCCCCATCTTGTTCCACATTAGAAACCTCAGAAATAACATTAATATCATTATGTTGTACTTGGTGTGGTTCAGGAATGGGTTCGAGTAACTCAGTATACTGCTCCTCTTGAGTAACCATATTAAGTATCTTATTATCATAGCAATTGTCATAGTTGTGTACCTCAGCTGATCCGTCTGAGTCATAGACAGGAGCTTTGTCAGTCTGAGTACCCGATGTCGATGCTTGCTGCAAATTAGCCATCAAAATGCAGTTTGCATTGACTTCCTCAGTCTCATCAAGATCCGCTACAGCAGCCATCAAATCAAACTCTTCATCTTGGAGTTGGATTCTTGCTTCTTTCTTTTGAGCAATCAACAACTGAGTCTGAAGAAAAGCAACATCCCTTCTCCTTGGTCTGACTGTGCAGTTCCTAGCAAGATGACCGAATCCTATGCAGTTGTAACACCTTATCTGATTACCAGTATTCCCAATTGCATTACCATCAGTCCGTGCTGCTACAACATTACCATTCCTATTCAGATTCTGATTAGCAATCCTCGGAACAACAATTAGCCCATTTTGATTTTTTCTTTTTTTTTTTTTAATTTCCAAACATTTGAACATCCATATTCTGATCTGATCTAAACAACGTATCCTGGACATTCTGTACTGCATTATACCCATTTTGATTCCCAACATTCTGCCCAGCATATTGTCTAAACTGATTTCCACCATTACCTCTAACCATCTGCATCTGTCTGTCTTGACCCATATTCATACCCGGTTGAGCAATCTGCCTATTATGAGGGTTTGATGAAATTATCTGGTTGTTGTTGGTTGGTGTTGAGTATTTTAGTTTGAATGCCTTATCCATTAGAACAAGTGCCATGTTCATTACGGTTGTGGGATCTGTAATGTCTTCGGGATTTAGCATCGGCTGTTGCATGTAGTTCTGGTTGAATGATGGTTGTGGGTTATAGTTATTGTTGATGGGAAGTGGTTGTTGCATGTAGGTACTTGATGATGGTTGATCTTGGTGAAATACTAGATAATTGAAAAGATTGTTGGAATTTGCCATGAGTGCCAAAGGATCATGTGTTTTGCAAGTCGTTCAGCTCTTAGATCATCTACCTCCTTTTGATTGTACTTCAAGAAATCATACAACTGAGTGTAATCTGTTGTATGCAAGTCCTTTGTTTGATGAACAATGGTAACATGACGACTCCATTCTGGTTGTAAGTTGTTTAGGAACTTGAGATTATTGGCAATCTTTTCTGGAAAGTGTTTGTTTCTCGTGAAATCATTCATCAACTTTGAGTAATGATGATAGTAAGACTCAATCGATTCCTCATCAGTGGAAGTAAACCTTTTCCATTCATTAAACAACTTATCCTTTTTCTTTTAAATTCTGATATCAAAACCTTTCATCATTTGTTGAACACGTAACCAGATTTTCTGAGCAGTTTTACAACTATCAACAACAGCATAGATGTCTTCAGGAAGACCGAGAAGAATAGTCTGAATGGCTTGATCATCGGGCTTCACACTGATTAAAGCTCATCTTAGTGTGTTCATCGGCCGTTGCTCATGAAGGGTTTTGTTAAAGGATCTTCTCGTCTGCAATCACTGGTTCAGGAATCATTCGTTGGCATATGGACATCATAATGGAATTGTAGATTAACTTTCCATTTGGCCTACTCTTAGCATAACGGAGAAGACGTAATGACCATGGAACATAATTCTCTTTGTTAAGCATAGGAGGGGCGGCTTTTTGGAATGGCTGCATAAATGTTTGTGTGAGCTCGACAATGCGACAAGTGATGTGAAATGATATGGCAAGGCTCTTTAGTAGGTAAAGTGATTGTTTGTTGTGGATTGAAACATTTAAGTTCACGGTATTCTTACAAATCTAGATTAAACCGAGATAAAAAACAGAATCTTTTACGGGATTTACAAATCAAGAAGAAACCGTAAAACAATGAGTATATTGTGTTGAAAATAAAACAAATTTTTATTTTTTTTTGTTTTGTTGTGAAATTGAGTACGTGAGCTTTTGTGACGAAAAATGAGGAACGACTGTATCGGTGACAAAACTTTGAGCTTAAAATGATTAACGTGATTAAAGCTCAATAAGGATTAACGGTCATAACGTTTCACTATGGAGGACAAAGGCTGATATAAAGGTATGAGGATACGGTGCATGGTACAATTTCTAACAAAGAGGGTTTATTAAATCAAAAAAAAAGGATGAAACTTTGAAATATTAAAAAGGTTCAGGGATGCATGTGTCAAAGTTGAAATTTTTGTTTAATAATAAATAAAAAATTTCACTCCTGTTTTTCATCTTCTATGTTTTATTTTTCATGGAATAAAACGTTTTGTATTATTTTTTTGTGTTGTAAAACTGACGGATATCGTAGGTGAGAAGTAAATATACCACATTGATCGAAAAGGGATCACGATCACAACGGTATTTGTTATAAGTCCCGTAAGTTAACGTCACTCGAAACTGAAAACCCAAAATTAACTTAAAACTGCGAGTTCGGTTGAAAGAGATGTTGCGAGTTCGGTTGCAATAACAATATTGCGAATTCGGCTGTCCTTGAAATTGCTAATTCGGTTATTGAAGGAGACTGCAAATTCAGTTGAAAGAGTGAGACTGCGAATTCGGTTGAAAGAGTGTGACTGCGAATTCGGTTGAAAGAGTGAGACTGCGAATTCGGTTGAAAGAGTGAGACTGCGAATTCGGTTATTGAAGGAGACTGCGAATTCAGTTGAAAGAGTGAGACTGCGAATTCGGTTGTCCTTGAAATTGCTAATTCGGTTATTGAAGGAGACTGCAAATTCAGTTGAAAGAGTGAGACTGCGAATTCGGTTGAGAGGTGTGACGCGCGAATTCGGTTGAAGAGTGAGGACTGGAATTCGGTTGAAGAGTGAGACTGCGAATTCGTGTCCTTCACAAAAAACCGATAACGTACTATCATCCTTGTATTGTCTTTATGCTAAACCAACAAAACTGTCCTTTTCCTTGCTCCTTAAATGGTGGATCTTGGTCTCTTGCTTGTCTTCAACCGTGTGGACCATAAGAGGATAAGCTCAACCAAAATAAGCTTTACAAATAAGCTTTTAAATAAGCTGAAAAAACAAGCTGCTTTGAACCCAAAATATTTGAAGAAAACCCCGTATGTATAGTTTAACCAATGAATTGAAGAAAACTATTTTATAGTTTTGAAATTTTTTTCGTTAAAAGACTAGAAAAAACGTATTCTAATACAAAGGGTGTGACCTTTTTCTTTAGACAAACCAAAACGCACCCTTATTAGAAAACTGTAAGACAAAACCTAAAATAAAGATTAGGAAAGATACCACTAGATAAGCCAAATGTGATTTTAAAAAGGAAAGCCCTATGAAAAACATTTTAGTGGAACAAAAAAAATTGCGATAGAAAAAGTAAAGAAAATAGCTCATGAAGCCGAACTATAAGCTCGAGTAGGCATCACCAAAACCACGATAACAAACACTAACCTAACTTGACTCTAGATACCACATGTTAGAGATATCATTTCATCACCATAAACACAAAAATAAGAGAAAAGATTTTAGAGAGAGAGACAAAGAGAAAAATGGTTACTAGTTAAGAAAAGAAATGAGAAGCAACACCCTCTCTACACTTGGAGAGGGCTTTATATAGTTACAAGAGTGGACAAGCCTTGTGGGCTTTCTTATATGTCATTTGGGCCGGACCAAGCTAAGAATAGGCTTTAAGCCCGGCAACTAGGCCTTATTAGCTTAAGTGAATTTCCCGTAAACTACGTTTTACTTATACAAGGCTCGGGAATATTTAATGACCATCACTTTAATAAATACACGGCTAACATTGATCCCTCTTAAGATATTTCAATTGCATTTAATATACTCTTAGGGGCCTTGTAATAGTCTTCATACTACCTTACTTATGCGTTGCCTTAACATAATATTAAATAGACGACGGGTTCGTGTAATTTGTTCATGACTTAGGAAATACTTACACAGATCATCACGAGTGTGACAAGGCAACAGGATTAGGAGAAACAATCTAATGAGTAATACATGATTAAGTAAATACACTATCTTATCATAAAGTTATCACCAGTAGTTTAGATTATATTTAGTTTAATTAATTAGTTAATCAACCAACCTCTCAAAACTATTGATATTACAACTTTCTATAAAATATAAAAATACAAAATTAATCTCCTTTCAATCCTGTTGATCTCGGCTAAGCCCCGGTCGAGCCTTCCCAACTTATTCCCCTAGAGAACGATAACAAGCCCCGAGTCTTGCCTATACTACGCTACAACGATTAGGTACGCTGCCTAGGGAGTTGTAAAACTTCTTGTTGAAGTCTAACGACAACCGCATCAAATAGGAACAACTGAATTATCCTAAATTCTAATCAAACTCATATGCGAATTTACTTATGAAATTGTTTTGTCTACTATAAGTCAAACGATTAAGTATGGTTGTGAATATTATTCTTGCAAATAGGCTTCATTAACCCTATTCAGTTTTGAACTCTTTGAAGCAAATAAGATATTTTTATAACTAAAGAACATGTTTCCATAGCTACCAAACCGATAAACATCTTGATACCATCAAAACACATTATAAACAGAAATATTACAGCAAAAGTGGTAAAGGAAAAACTAGCATGATTCTCCTAGTTGTTTGCTTTAACACAATAAAGGCACTACACCCTTGTGGATGGTATGCCTATTAAGGAGGAATTACATGCTAATTTTTCAAGTTAAAATAAAAACATAGATGGCTAGTCCATTATCTATATAGCAGAATTTGACAAAATCCCTTGGATGTCTAAGTATATGCTTACTAGTCCATGCGACTCACATTAGCAATAATGTGTAGACATTCAAGATAAGGAAATTCAATAAATTGCTATTTGTTTTTCACTAGTAAAGAAACACTTGTAATGTTTGTCTGATCCAGTGGGAGTTGTGAGCTTTTTTATCTTATAAGCGTCCCATATTATTTCTGGCCTTCCTTGAAATGATTCATTACTATCAAAGTGTGATACTTCTTCATTTAGTAAGAATCACCGCATATCATTTTTATAAGACAACTTGTTGCTAGTACACTTTTGATCTCAACCAAGCAACAAACACAATACACCACAAGCTAATCATCCCATGAGCTCTGATACCAATTGTAGGATATTGAATATCATAACACAATGAAAGATTTAAGGGTTAGCCGAATCTTAGAGAGAGAAAGTAGGAGAGAAAACTTTCTAGTAAGAGAAAATGAAACTTGTATAATAAAATGACTAACCACCTCTTCTAACACATTGGGTTTATTACCCGACCCATTACCGAATGTCATACGACTAACTATTAACTACGAGCTACGTTAAACTGTAAAATACACAGGGTGACCGAGTCTTTTTCTTATATCTAACAGTTGCAATGCAAAAGTTTTATAACCCTCCTAGGCAGTGTACTTAACTGTTGTAGTGTAGTATAGGCAAGACTTGGGGCTTATTATCGTTCTCTAGGGAAATAGTTTGGGTAGGCTCAAATTGTATGGTTACTAAGGTCTAGAGGTTGAGAGAAGATTATTTTTGTGTTTTTATATTTTTTAGAAAGCAAGTAAAATCTCGGGTTTTAAAGGGGTTTGATTAAACTAATTAACTACTCCTAATTCTATACTAATTGCAGAAAAGTAAAATGGAAAAAACTCGTATGGTTAAAGAATTGTGTTCACCTAATCATGCACTACTCCCTAGTTAATATCTCTCGTTTAATTACCTATCACCCTCGTTAATGTAACGTGTAAGTATTAAAAATAGTTAATTCAGAATCCACCCAATAGGCAAGGTAGTATGAAGACTATTGCTGGGTATCCTCTAATCTAATCACATTTCCCTAGATGTTTATGCTAATGTAATATCTTATAGCTAATTTTCTAAAGCCTAACGCTACTACCTTAACAAGAAAGCATAAATCAAAAAGATAATTAACTTAATATTTTAACGCAATATAAAGCAAAACACAAATTAGATTTACCCATCATGTTAATTGAAAGGGTAAGAAAGAAACACTTAAACAAACAAACACACTGACTATCACAATGATTAAAAGGGATAAAGAACTTTACTTCAATTAAACATAGAGTTATGATGAGTACACAAGGGTTAAGAAACCCTAAAAAAGACCTAAATGTCTGCTTCAAAGCTTACTAACGATTTCCACACAAAACCTAAAAAATAAGGGGTGTATATATAGGCCCGCAACTCTGACTTGCGTCAGCTTTGTTAATTCTGTACGCTTTCAGCCGCCGAATCTTCTTTGGGGCTTCTCTTTGTCGGCTACTTTGACGTCGTCACAAAAGTTGGGATGCGTACGCCCTTGAAACCATGACGGCGTCAGATGGAAATCCTGACGCTGTTTCCACGACTTGTAAACCAATGCTTGATCAAAAATCCATAGAGTATGTTTTCTCTGTTTCTTCCCAAATTGAGTCTAAGTCACGTGTATTTCCTCAAATGCTTCCAAATGCTAAAATAACAAAATGAAACAATCTAAGCACAATAAAATTGGTATATTTGCATGATTTGGGAGTTAAATGACCTCGAAAATATATTTAAAATAACACCTCATCATTGGGGGTTTTTCTATAGCTAGTCTATTTCCTGTGATAAGACTTCGCTTTACAAAATATAATAAGGATAACAATCTCCATTCCAGATGTGTCACCCGTTGAATTGTTACAATGTTTTTCTACAAGCAAAATAAAGAAAAACGATAAGAATGACGTCTAGTCTACTTGATATTGTCTTCAATGGACCTTGATCTTCTTGAATACTTATCTTTATTTCTTTAGCTTGCAGACGAACCACACTGTAATCATATTTGCAGAGAATGATCTTAGAAGTTTCTCTTTACCGATTGATCCTGACTTTGATTGGATTTTTGCTCAGAACTTAGACATGTCTTCACGAACTATCTTCATACACTTATGGTCATTCTCCGAAGTGTATGTATTAGATGCATGTCTTAAAAGGCTTCATTTTCTTAACACTCCTGGTCATGTTTAATGTTTTTCGAATCTGCTTCTCATTCACCATCCTTGAAGTTTCGTCATCCAAATTCTTCGGCTTTGATATAAATTCTGCTGTGAACTTCTTGTGCAATATCTAGTTGAGTTTTTACTCCCTCCTAGCTAGTAGGCTCTTTTTCTTCAGCTCCCACCCAAACAGACAATCCTGAGACTAATAAGAATTAATTTACTAGTCTTGAGTCATACAACCTACCTCCAACTCAACTCTGTTAATACAAATAATGTCTAAAAAATGTTTTGATATTTTCGACCTCTTTATGTTTTGGTAATAACAAAAATGTAAAACGTTTTCGATAAAATAAACGTTTACACAATTATTAATCGTAAAATTCATTTCTAAGATTAGTAATCATTAAGTATGAACAAACAAGTTATTAAGCATGATAGTGATCAAGTAAAATGTTTTTCTCTTATCATCACATTTTTACAAAAGTATTTCACAAAATAATTAATACAAATATTTTCTAAGTAATAGAAAGTTTTATTAAAACTTAAATTTGAAATTCAAAATTTTACCCCAATTGGACGGTTCTATAACAGATACAACCTTCCATACAAAAGACAAAAACAAGAGCGTCCTATAGTCTAATGGGCGGCCCCCCTTAATAGGCCTGGGGCCCCTCAGATATTTCTTGGGCCGTTGGGACCGCCCTCAGTGAATGTTAGGTTTTCTGCCTATAAATACGCTCTACCTCTTAGCACGAAATTTGTTACGATAAACTTTCTCTCTCTCAAAATATTTCTTTCTCTACTCTAAAATAAAAAAAAAAATTCTCGTGATCACTAAACATTCTTAGATCTTTTTTCAAGTGATCTATCTCTTCTTCTCATCCCTTCTTTCTTATTCAAGTGCAGAGAAGAACATTTGTTTTCGCCAAGAAAAGAATTGTTACTTACGTGATCTTTCCTCTCTTCTTGTAAGTATCAAATCTCTATTGTAATTATCTTGTGTTAGTGTATTATGATTTGGATTGTGTGTCATATCCGATAGTGTTAGATCTTGTGAGGTATAGTGATTATGATAGTGGTAGATTGGTTTTTTTCTTTAGCTAAGTTAGGACCCCCCAACATTTAGCTTTTGTGTCGGAAATAACGTAAAGCGGACGTGTATAATGTTTTCTCTCTGCCTGATCGGGAGTTGTGGCATAGTGAACTGAACATCTCGGTAGGATACTTAGTGAGTTGACGTAGGATGAAGAAAAGTGCTTCATATGCCGAACCACGTTAAATCTTGGTGTCTTGGTTTGGATTGTTCCTTCTCTCTTCCTTTTATATTGTTTTGTGATTTACTATTTTGTATTTAGTTTGATTATTACTTTGTTGTTCATTTTGTTGATTGGTTCAACATTACAACTCGAATCTAAGTATTTTGAAAGCATATTTTAAAATGCTAAAGGAACCTGTTATAATATTCAACCCCCCCCCCCCCCCTCTAGTTTTCCACAATTGTTATCGAAGCAAGGTTACTCAAGATTTTTAAAATATACTGTATTTTAAATCTTGGATCGATATCAGGATTCCGACAATTTCTAGAAGGGCAAATTCCATGCAAAGACACCATTTTTTGAAGTGACAGTTTATTTTATTTATTGGAAAAATAGATTTGAGACATATGTTAAATCAAAAGATCTTGATCTTTGGCATGTTATTACTAATGGTGATTTTCAACCTATTCAACAAAATCTGGAAACCAAATTAGATGAGGTTATCCCTTCTGAAAAACAAAGTACGTCTCTTAAAGAAGTTTGCGACAACAATATCGAAGCTAAATGTTTTTATTTACAATGCTTGCCAGAAAAGAATATGAATATTTTTTTGTGTAATTACGGCAAAAGAGATTTTGGAAAAACTTTGTTAATCACCCATCAAGGTAATAAACAAGTTTTCAATGATAACAGACGTCCTTTTGGTACATAATATGTAAACAATTGTCATATTCAAAGACAAAATCTGAAGATGAAACTATAGATAGTGCTTTTGCTAGATTTAATACTATCATTACTAGTCTAAAAGCTCTTGATGAAGGTTATTTTAGAAAGAATTATGTTAGGAAGTTTCTTATGGCTCTACATCCTAAATGGAGAGTAAAGGTTACAGCGATTGAAGAGTCGAAAGACTTAACATCAGTGTCACTTGATGAACTCATCAGGAATCTTAAAGTTCACGAGATGATCATCAAGAAAGATTCTAAAATAGTCAAAGCTAAGGGAGAAAGAAAATCTTTTGCTTTAAAGGCTAAGAAAGAATCTAGTGATGAGGAGTGTTCGACTTCCGGTAGTGAAGATGAAGAATACGCCATGGCGGTTAGAGACTTCAAGAAGTTCTTTAAGAGAAGAGGTAGATTCGTGAGACAACCTCGGAACAACAAAAAGACGTTCCAAAGAAGCCGCGATGATAAGAACGGTAAAGGCAATAGAAAATGCTTTAGATGCGGCGACCCAAATCATCTTATTGGAGAATGTACAAAACCACCGAAAGACAAGAACCAAAGAGCTTTTGTCGGAGGTTCTTGGAGTGATAGCGGTGTAGAAGATTATGAGAAGGTCAAAGACGAAACGTGTCTTGTAGCTCAAGCATCAAGTAAGGTATGTTCTGAATCCTCTTACTTTAGTGATGAAAACTCATCAATAGATGATTTAGTTTTAGATAATGAATATGATAAACTGTGCAAAATGAGTTTAAAGATAATCATTAAAAACAAAAGATTAAAAGCCACAAGAAATAGTCTAGAAAAAGAACTTAGTATTTTAAAAGAAAAAGTGTCTATACTCGAGAAAAACAAGAGAGTTGATCTCGAATGTGTAAAATGTCATATGCTTAAAGTTGAGAATGAAAAACTCAAAAAGGAAGCCATTAGATTAAATAAATTTGAAAAGAGTACACACTGTCTAAATGAAATGCTAAGTAATAAAAAACCCTCCGATGAAAAATTAGGTTTAGGGTTTAACTCATTTGAAGCATCATCTAGTGGAACAAAAGAAACAAAATTTGTGAAGGCTCAAAAAAAGGCGTCCTCTGATGGAGGTCCTATAAATATGGATGACCCCCATATTGTACAGGCGGCCCCCAAAATAATTATGAGACCGCCAACAGCTATGCCTGGATCTGAGAAAAGTGTGTCTTTTCAAAAATTAATTTTTGGTCCTAGACCAAAACACATAATAGTAAACAATGTCAAAGTTCCCGTTGCTAGTGATAATAAAGTTAAACAATTTATAAGCCATTGTCAAAACCCAGAGTTGGATTTTCAGAACCTAATTTTAGATAAAAAACTCCACCACCTAGAAGAGTCAACAATAATTATCCTCGTCTTAAGACACCGCAACCAAAGAGAAACATTGATCGACAAAATCAACCTCGTGGCTTTCCCGTAACTTGGAACAATTTCCAACGTCAAAGTTACATGCCATGGGAAATGTGTCTTCCATTCTCACATCCCAACCAATTGCATCAAATGCAAGGGATGTTTAGCACTAACAACTTTGGACCCATAAGATATTGGGGACCAAATGTTTGAGGTATTGCCTTATATAAATAGATATGCCTTGGAGTTGACTTGGAACCCGATGAGTGGATAAAGTATAGCGGATGCTCCAAACACATGACGGTTAACCGAAAGCTCTTCTCAAACTACAAGGCATACAATGGAGGTAATGTTATTTTTTATAGCAATCTTCGCGGTAACATCATTGGCAAAGGTACGATTTCGAATGACTCTATCAAAATAGATAATGTAGAACATGTAGATAACTTAAGATTTAACTTGTTAAGTATAAGACAAATATGTAATAATAAGTGTATAGTAACTTTCTCTGAACATGATAGTGAAATCACATAGATGGTAAGGTCATAGGTAGAGGTATTAGGAAGAAAGGCTTATATGTGATGAAATTAAGAAATAAGCCTAAAGACCAAATTTGTCTAGCAACGATTGATAAAAATTCCACTTTGTGGCATAGGAGATTAGGTCACGCAAATATGCGTCTCATTCAATCGTTAGCATCTAAGGAATTAGTTAGAAACTTATCTAAGCTTAAGTTTGATCAACACTTCTGTGATGCTTGCAAAATTGGAAAACAAGCTCTCGCTAGTCACAAGGCTAAGAATATAGTCTCAACGACTAGATGCTTAGAACCCCTTCATATGGATCTCTTCGGTCCATCTGCCGTACGGAGTTACAGAGGAAACCGTTACACCTTAGTCATAGTAGATGACTACTCTAGGTATACTTGGACTAGATTCCTTAAGGA